>JAPDSC010152284.1:10921-56999 GCA_026290005.1 Latrodectus geometricus
TATATATATATATATATATATATATATATATATATATATATATAAATGAAATGAGTTGCTTGGGGAAATCATGTCATGAATAATAAACAATGATTATTTGCCAAAATTAGAAGCTAGAAGAAATTAGATTGATTTCAAAAACATTATCCATCGAGCAGCCAATTTTCCATGTGGATACATATTTTCGCCTTCTTAAAATTCCACGTAATATTTCCCGTAAGAAAATCAGAACAGGCCAAATGTAAGTATAAAGTTATTATTAAAAAGATTTGGCATCCATTTTGGTATATATATATATATATATATATATACAAGCTCTCTTAATCCTTCAGATGCATTTGTATTTCATGGATCAGTAAGTATTCAAACAATGTTAAAATTAATAAAAGAAGTTATGAGCAACGATTGCATAATCACACCACAAAGAAAACAGGATACTCATTGAATCTTAATATTTATATATACGAGTGGCTGTTGTTTACTTACCAAAACCAAATTAGCTTTTAAGCAGCTAAGAAAGAATTCGATATATTTACTGCACTTGAACCTTAAATAAATGATATTAAATAATGGACTCAATTAAAATGTATAGTATTAAACTCATATGATTAATTGCTATCAAAATCATTGTTGGGATTATTATCCTTAAAACGCTGGGTATTTATTTTTTCTACTAGGCTGAAACAAGTAAGAATAAACAGTAAAAGTGCATTTACGAGATGTTGATAGAGGAATAGTTGTGATCCACGAAATTTATTAATGATTATATTAAACATTCCAAACGGAGGTATTTTTCCTTTACGATCAAAACAAGGAATTTTTTCTAAACTTTATACCAGAAATCAGTTCATAATATGTGAAGATAAATATATTTATCTTCGAGATTGACGCTGTATGGCAATCTGTATCTGTACATGCAATCCAATCTCTGTTTGACTCAATGCCCAGGCGTATAACTGCTGTTATTACTGCCAGAGGTGATTGTTCTGGGTACTGAATTCTCAGGATCTATCCAGCCAATTTTTTTGAAAATTTAATCACTTGTTGTTTCTAGTATAATATATTTGTCCAATAAATATCATTTTGTTATCTGCATTTCTTCCTGGTGTAGCAATTTTAATGGCCAGTACTGTATATATATATTGTAATAGGTATGTATATATATATATATACATTATATATATATATACATTATATATATATACATTATATATATATATATAATTATATATATATATATATATATATATATATATAAATATATATATATATATATAATCACTTTTCTGCTGTAGAAAAGTGATTTTGTGCTAAAGTGGTCAACACTTTTTTTTGTTAAAACTGACCTTGTTGCTATTTAATTAAACTTCCACATTTTTGCGTTTTATGTAAAATATGAATTTTTACTTTTTTGTTGTTCTTCTATGTCCTTATATATTTATATTTTTATTGTATGGAATAAGCTTGAAAATTTTCAACTTATATGTTTTTAGTAATTCTAATTTTTATCTGCTTTTGCGATGAAGAACTTGAAAAAAGATTTTCCTTATAACTCAGCATAAAAGAATTCGAAAATTAGATTTTTTGAGGGTCTTTTCTTTTTTTCTCCTTTAAGCCAATTTTCAGACTTATAATAGTGACAGCAGCACAATCATTGCTTTAAAGGCAGGATGCTGGTAAATAATAGAATGCTTTCACTTCGTTAGGATAAATGTTGTCATATAAGAATCATTTTTATTGCTTAAAACTCATTGGAAATCAATCAAGCTGAATTATTTAAATATGAAATTTTTTTTAAATAAATATCTTGAAACTTCCTTTTTTTTTCTTATTTGATTTATAAAATACATGAAGATTAACAGTTACGAAGAACGTTAAATGGAAGTATATTTCTTATAGTATACTTGTCATAGTTAAAGTGACGGAAGTTTGAATTTTAACTACCACTTCCTAATAGGCAAGTCTATAAATTTTTTCCTAGAACTTAAATTCATTGACAAAAGACATAATCTTCTTAATGGAGGTCAAGGACTAAAGTATTAGGACAAACTGTTTGGGAACACTGATGAAACAATTATTTGAGCCATTTACAGCTTCACTCGAAGTGTCTGCTTAAAAAACAAGATTTAAATTCTGGTATGTTAGTTTTAGGAAAGGTTTTTTTCAGCTTCCACTTACCAGTAATTTTAGGAGCAGACAGCAACGGCAGAGTCACAGATCTGTATGGTGAAGACAACTCATTTCTAATATTCACATTTTGCCTATTGTAGATATTTTTCAGTCAAATTGAAAGGTTTATTTGTGCTTTTGAATGATTAAGTTAATTGTATTTATTATTCCAATTATATTTTATTGTTTGCCTATACGTCAATCAGTGATGTAACTTTATGTACAATTTTTCTTTAAAACAAATACATATTTCATTACCGGTCAATACCAGTTAAAAACTCTCACTTTTTTCTTAGTAACCTCTATTTCAACATTTTCATAATGCACATTTAACTGCAACAATATTCATCAATCGCAATCAATTCTAATGTAAAAAAAACAAACCAAATAAATTTTTTTAGCATATATCCTCAAAAAATAAACAGTACAATGTATTATAATTTTTGAATACAGTGAAATAAAAGCTGTGTTTACATATTTTATTTTATAAAGCCCAGGAAAATTCATTATATAAGTAACAAGGAAAAAATAATTATTTTCTTAAACAATTCAATGGAATAATAATTTAGGAAACTCTAGGTATCAAATGATATATCAATATCACCTTTTAATATTCAACAATAGTTTTTATGTGCTTGACACACGCAACCGTTTTCTACATTATATTTTGCTCATTAAACTTCCTTTAAATCAAAACAAGTTCACTTACAATGTATTAATGTGAATGCACGTAATACTGTTAAGTAAGCATTACTTGCAGTTTTTTCAATACAAAATGATATAAAATGTCCTTTTTCCATATCAGAAATTTATTTCCCGTTGTTCTTGTCTTTTAATTGGATTCTTCGAATATGGCTTTGATTAAATTTCTTGTATTTGTCTGTATAGGAGCTGCTGTGGTAAACTTGGTTAATTCATTCGGAGATCTGGGAGGACCAGATACAAGGTCCTCAGAACATCTGTATCCCTGCTGGAATGAAATATTTTGCCAGAAAGGTACATTTTTATCAGTTTTATTCTATTTTATAACAGGCATTCGACTTTAAAGCCAAAAATGTTGTATAAATATATGGTTTTAATACTTACTTTTATCATCAAATTCACCTCAATTTATCAATATAAGTGTATGTGGTATATTTAAAAACAACATATATATGTAGTGAAAAATATTTTTTTTCAAACAAGAGAGAAATATTTTCTTTACATTTGACCACAAAATACCAGATATATAAAAATTATTTAATATTTTATAGTTAAACACGTTAAAAACCTAGTATTCTAATTCAATTGGATAATATTATACATTTAATTAGTTTTGGAAATCTCAAGCAAAATACCATTTTTATGAAATTTGTATCTAAATTAAAATAAACATGACATAATTGATAAAAAAAAATACGAAAACATGGAAGCTAATGTTCTTGACATCCCGTTATGTACTGCCTAACTTCCTAAGGGCTGACGTAAATCCTTTTAAAACCTATCCTGTAATTACGTCCAGAGAGGAATTTTTAGATAGTGGGCCATATTTACATGTCAAAAGGGAGCAAACCGTGAAATCTCCCAAGTACCTACCCAAGAGATGCGTTTTTAGAAGGTAGAAATGCAATATCAATATTTCTTTGTTCGATTGTCACTGGGATCAAACATGCAAGTTTTCTTTCTGAAGAGGAATATTCTACATTTAGGCCGTGGTGAGCCGAAGCCAATGCTTTGATGAGCCAGAAATAATAATCGGTGTCTAGCTTTCTTTATGAAGCTCATAATTTTTAGTGAAACAAGTATAAAAACCTTATTTTGTTTCAATTTAATGATACTACAAATATATACATTTAAGGAATAGTTATATTGCAGTGATAAAACAATGTCATATAGCTGATGAAACAAAATTAGATATGTTTTATTTACTATAGATGTAAGTAATGTCTGTGTTAAAATATGTCAGTCCCTACCTAAGAATTAAATAGTTGGTAGAATTAGCTTATTTTGAAACTATAAAACTAAATAGAAGTTTATAGCGAAATCACATGTAAAACATGCACTCTACTTAAACTTAATTGAAAAAAATGAAAGTGCTTTATTTATATATACTTTTAATTTTAATAAAAACACATTATTTTAGATAATCTTTATAAAAGCATTTATTTCTTTACGAAGATTAATTCATTCTATAAATAATGGTCTACAGAATTTGGCAACATGCCTTTGATTATTCAGGAGTTCAAGAGTGTAGTTTCTTCTCCTGCTAAACTTCTGATTTAAACTCAAATAAAGCTGCTTATGTCATTACTCAATTAATTTAAAGAATACAACAATCCTTTCAAAAAATATTCTAGCTTCAGGGCAGTAATCCAGTGATTCTATTTATAATTCTAATTAAAATTGTAATTTTTGAGAGTATCAAAAAATATTGGCAGCGAGAGAGAGAGAGAGAGAGAGTATATATTATTTCTATAAATTTATATAATATTTTATATGAAAATAATGATATTTTGTATTTATTGTATATTTTGTAAAATGTAATAGTTGAAATGCAACGATTTTTTAAAATGCATCTACTGTCGAGCATGTGTATATTTTTTATACCATAGTCCACCAACAAGAAATGCATTGGAATAGATATAAAACCAAACATTTTTCAATATTTATTCACGCTGCAAATAAATAAAATTTTTAGCGCATAACCTGAAATATATATATATATATATATATATCATTTGTGAACAAATGAGTAACTTAAATACATAGTTGGAAACAGCGTTTTAAGTAAAGCCTAAAAACCGGTATTTTTAAATGCGATATTTTTTTAAGTATGGTTATTATTATAGAATATGTATATATTAAAATGAATATAAATAATTCTTCAAATGGTATTCTTTTATATCATAAGTTTCTAACTGAAAGATATGGCTTGCAAAAGCTGCGCTAGTTGTGCTTAACTTATAATGGAATTTTCTATTTGCACTATTCATTAGTATTTTGGTATATTATCATCAAGTATTTTGTAAAATAAATATAGTTTTCTTAACATTAAAAATGATAATTGCAAAATAGATAATATGAATAAAAAAATTTACTTAATTAATGATTTATTTTTTCGTTTCAGCTGAAATCGATAGTATGATGGAGTGCATAAATATTCTAGATCCTGATGTAAGGAAAAAGTTTCATTTCTGGTATAAAATCTGTAGAAGATTTTTATAGTTGTAAAATATATTATTACTTATTTATGATCTATAGCTGTAAGCGAAAAAAATCTAATGAAACGCTTTAGCATTTTCCTGATTAAATGATATAAAATTGGTTTAAAAAATTAATTTTATATTTTACTCATTCTAAGTGAAAAGTTTCATTTCTATTTCTTGTGGAAGAAAACTTTGAAAATTTAATAAATGTAATACTGATAAGGTTATATCCAAAAGTTTATGGTACTCCTGATGATTTTCTTTAATAAATTACTGAATAAATGAGCAAGGATACAACATTTGAAGAATTTTATTTTTTTAAATGTAATGTAGTAAGAAATGGGCAATGGAGCAAATGAAAATATAATTAGCCTGAACTTTTGGCACAATTCACTCATGGCATTTTCTTATGAAATTAATTTAATGGAAATCAACCGACGTAAATTTCAATCTATGCGAATATGACGCACTCCAAGATAATACTTTTTTTATATCTAGGCATCAAGAACTATTTAGATCAATGAATATGGGGATTTGATTTTTAGCTGCTTCCTTAGGAGCAATGCACACATATTTTCTTTCTATTTACTCTAATTTCAATATTTCCTTTGAATACATTTTTAATGACAATAGTAGTTTTACGAAGGACTTCATTAGAACTTTTGGCACATTTCTACCATGATGTTTTCTTGCGATAGATGAACGAAATTCAACATTTTCAAAAATGTTTAGTTTAATCAGATATGCATGTAGCAAGATAGTAATTTGCTACAATTAGATATTGCAAATTTAAATTAATATATGTATTGCTTTAACAATTATCTTCTTGTTAAGACAATGCACTTTTTTATATCATGTGCATTCTCTTTATAGAGAAATCTTGCCAAAACTCATGCATCTATACTTGATTTTCTAGGTAAATGATTAAATCTTTGTTTGATAAAATTTTCTTGTGAAACTATCAATTTTGCAAAAAAAATGCTGTTTTAATATCTGCTGAAACTTGCTTCAATTTTTTTAGTTAAGTTGAAGTATTGTGTGATAGTAATGTTAAAAAAATGATGAGCTTTGGCTGTTTCAAAATCAATTCAATTCAAAAAACTTCTAATTTGGCTGTTTTAAAATCATTTCTTTCATTGACAACAAAACCCTGCAATAGGAAACATACATTCAAGTAAATTTCCCTTTTTAAAGATGTAAAATAGGATTCTAAATACAATAAAATAGGATTCTAAATAAAATTACCAGTTTTACAGCCATTTTTCAAAAGTTTTTTAAGTATTTATTATTTTACTATAAATATATAGCTAGTCAATAATTTAAATGTATAATCAAAATTTTTCAAATAGCTATAGTATTATATAATTTTTTCTGTAACTTGTATTCAAATAAAAAGTGGCTTCAATTTTTAAATTTACATTAAAAACTCCTAATAGCGACTTAACTACTTTGCATATTTAATTACAGCTTTATAATAGAAATGTGACTATATATAAGTGTTTCTGAATAAATCTAAATTTTTCAGGAGGATATCCAAATTATGCTAGAAATACTCGCAAGGACTGTGGAATCTGAAACACTTGGCATTGAGCCACAGACAGACCTTTATTGTAACCTGGGATCTGATGACGTAATGGTAAAGAATTCAATTTTGAAATCAAAATGTACACAATTAGATATTCCATTGCATTGGTTTAAAAGTATATAATATTAAGTGAAAGCATATTTTGCTCAGCATTGGAAACTTTTAAACAACGATCTAATTTAATACTTTAAAAAATTATCACAGCTAAAGAAATAATCAGTAACTGGAACGTGATTTCGTATAATAATATATAAGGTAAAGTTTAAACATGTACAATTAAATAAATAGTGTAGCAAAATATAAAGAAAAATAAGTAGATGCAAGTAAAAAATCATAACCATTACAAAAAATAGATCGGCTTACATTATTCTATGTTAGAAAGTTCAACTAAAGATGACACCGCATATTCGGCTGCTTGATCACTTAGGGCTGTTGTAAGGCGTTTTAACGTCTACTGAGTACGTTTCTCTTACAACAGGTGAATGCGGTCAACCATTTCTTCTTAGGACAATTCCTTCTTAGGAATGGTGGACCTCATTCACCTGTTGTAAGAGAAAAAATTTGTGAACTTCAGAACATTTTACCTGACAAACGTGCACATGCAGGAGACAGAAGCGCAACCTCAATATTCTATTGAACTACACTGTCTAGAATCAAATCCGCGGCTTTTCATTTTAATGACCACTAGCCTACCTTTGTTAACAAATAGTAATTCGAGATTATAGCATTCAATCTATGTGTGTGTTTGCGCGCGCGTGCGTGCATTAGATCCATTGTTGTTGTTGTTGTCGATGATGGGTATATGGCGAATATGGGGTGCGCTGAACCATTTTTCCAACTGACCCTAATTTGGTGAGGAGTCCGATTTCCTCAGTACACACATGCCATAGGTACCCGTTTATAGGGTACGCAACCATTCATACACAAATAAGAGACAAAGACAAGAAAGAGAGAGAGAGAAAGTACATCCATGCCCGAGCCAGGATTCGAACCCAGGTCCAACCCATCTGTAGTCAGGTAACCACTAGACAGGTTGGGCGGCATTAGATCCAGTAAATCTGCATAATGAAATATATAACCATCAACTCATTTAATAAACTGAAGAAAATGGGGAACAATTACCAATAAAATTAAAAGCAATATTATAAGCTATTTTAAAAAAACAGACAAAAACCAATAATATTAGGTTAGGGAAAAAGAAATTCATTATTTTTATGTGAACTTTATGTAACTTCTTTTGGATTCCCTTTGTAAAAAGGTTTAAAACAGCTTTCATGTAGATTTTTAGGACTTGCGCGTTACGACCGGTGACATTCGATCATTTTTGATATTTTATAGACATATTCGAAGATGATGTATCCACATGCGAGGTGCATCTCTAACATCAAAAATACCCGAACGGAATCGAAGAAGCAAAAATTGTACGTAACTGGTTGTTGCAGTCTTATACAGAACGATTCACACCTTTCACAATTTTAGCCACCCGGCTATCTTTTTCGCCGTTACAAGAGAAAAACGAAAATTTATCGAATTTTCTGTTTGTTGTCTTCCATTTTTAAAACCTTTTATTCGTAACTGAATTAATCAAACAAAAACCCGCAAGAGAATATTTTAGTGTCAAATGTCACCTTTCCAACGAGCATAATTCTGAAATTGTTTGATATATACCTGACGAGATATCGATCACTACAGACGTCTACCGAAACAATAATGGATTACTTTATCCCCAAACTAATATTTAATGAAAATAGCTCTATAGTCTTGGCATTAAATTCTTTTCTAAATTTTCAAAAAAAAAAAAAAAGAGAGAGAGAGGGGTTTACGTAAGCGTTTTTAAAATTGACCATTTAAAACTATTATAGAAAAGTTTGAATGTATAGGAAAGAAGTAAACCTAAGATTGACAAAGCATTCAAATCAGAGTTAAGAATTTATGACATTATATGGAAATAATTAAGTATCGCTTAAAAGTATTTTCCATAGTGTAATAACATGTTGCTTTGGTCGTAAATAGAGAAATATGAAATGTTTTATGTTATTATTGGTCCTATACTCACTAATATATAAATACAACTTATTATCTAAAAAGTATCTTGACTAAATAGAATATGCACTGAATATTGCAAGGCAAGATTGTGGAACAATATTGTAAATTATGTATACAGAATATTTTAATAATAGAAAAACCAATTATTCAATCTTGAATGGTGTCAGTATTTAATTCCATGTTGTTTCTACTTTGACTTATTTTCTTCCCTTCATCATATAGAAAAGAAACATTAGCATTTTAACATTAGTACCGCAATTCATGCTAATAAATCTGCGATTATTAATAAAAAAAGACCTCTATTTTAAATAATACATATAGATTTGGGCAAAAAGTCATAATGGACAATTGGAGATCATGCGCAAGCATATTTAATGAAATTAGTATGATGGTTCGTGATGTCTTATAAAGAGATTGTGTCATTATATCACACACATTCAAACATTGATCTGAGCAGAACATTGACTTTTCATCTAAATTATTTGGCTTCAATACATTCCATTCATTTTTTCAGAACAGATTTGCGATTTGTTTCAAAAACAAAAATGGTTTTATCAGAAATATTAGCATTAGACTTACTTACAAGCAAAAAGTTTTCATATTCCCATCAGGAATGCATACTTCCACAAAAATAAAAATACAAGAATAGAGATGAATTTTCTTATAGAATCATTATATCTTCTATGTTTTTATTATATTTTTATATGTAACTCTATAACTCTTAAATCATGTTATGAAGTGTTACATTTCCTTTCATGTTAGCCTCTTATTTATCACTGAATTATACACTTTTCTTTTAATATATATATATATATATATATATATATATATATATATATATATGAATGCTATTTGAATGTATGTGTGTAGTACAGAAAAATATCTTCAAACTCTTCTTTCCTTTAATTCTTCGGAACTCACACTTGAATTAGTATTTCATTTTAATATTTATGAACAATTTAAAATGCTCATTTATTAGGATAACCATTCTGTTGTATTGTATAACTACAGTAAAATCCTGATTATCCAAAGAATTGAGTTGTGTGACTAAGAAATTTCGTGGATAACTGACAAAATGAAAAAACCATACAAATCGATGCAAACACGCAATTGAGTAATATGAATATACTGTAAGACATTATGCATACTAATTCTCGAAAAAATATTAAACTATTCAAATCCTGAAAATTTAAATATTTAATTTTAGAAACTCATTCTACATTAGTTTTTTTCGTTGCAATTAAATACATTTGATTATGAGTTAGAAATTGGATATCCACAAACCATTGGTAGTTTACAGTACTTTGTATAAGAAAATGTATACATTTTGTAGACCAATAATACTTTAATTCATTTAAGTTTGTGTATTGCCATGTGAACTTAAGCATATTTTACTATTTTTTAGTGTATTTATATATTTTTATTTGTTTTCAGAGGCCTGCATTTGATGATATAATAATGAATGTTATGGAATTATATTCAGTAAGTAAAATATCTATATTTCTGAATCTTTTATTGTGGTTAATAATTTTCACCAAGTAATGTCTACATTGACTCCTAAAAATTGTCATAAAAGCTTAGTTTTTAAATATATAAAAGCATTTATGTTACCTATAAGTACATTTTTTAAACTGGGAACCACACATAAATGTTTGAAAAGAAGTACAACCTGTAAAAGATAGGCATGAAAAGAAAAGTTCGCTTTATTGAAATGCAGTTAAAATCAATCCCTAGATTTCATTTATTGTATAAGAAAATGAGTTCATTTTTTAGTCAAAAAAAGAAATCTATCACTTCAATATTTTTAGATTTATTTAATATAGATAGAAGTCATTTTTGCTTTTTGTGCTTTCCATGTACAAATCCTCTATGTAAGGAAGTAACATATGCAGGAAAAGTTAGACTTCCCTCAATAATAAAATATAGATTGGATCAAACCATACATCTTACTGAAGATGAATAATAGTCCTCTTATTAGTCCATAAAGGGAATTAGTTTCCGCAATTTTTAGATTCTGTAACCTAACTAGAAATTTCCTTCGTGCTTTTTTAGTCCATTTACTCATGCTTTGAAAAATAAAATATCCTTCTTTGTTATGCAGGGACTACGATCAAACACTATATCTGACACACTGAAAAAGCGAATTAATCCTCTTACTAATCCTAAGAAGGGAACCCATACATTTTGGACATCTTTAATCTTTTCAGTAACTTTTAAATTCTACAATAATAAAATTTCATTCACTATTTATATTGATATTCCTCGTATAGTTGTTCAAAAAATTTGTTTTCTGAAAAATTAATACATAAACTTTACCCATTTTTATAATTTTCCTACATTAATTGTATCAAAAGTTTACAATATAAATATATATTACACAGTAATTGTAAACATTAAATTAATCTGTAAATAAATAGTGTTACTTTAATTATAAAGTGATAAGAATCGCATAAAAATTAAAATAGTGGTAAATATTAATTGAGTGAATATAATGAAAGAGTTATTTTAATATGATATTTAACATTTATTCATATGAATTAATAATAAGTTAAACATGATTTCTTAATCAAATAAATAAGTGCGACACAAGAAAGTTTACTTAAAAAGTTTTCAAAGTTGAATCAATAAAACGGGTAAATATTAGTACAAAAATTATATGATTTGACATTAGCTTACCACAAAACAGCTAAGTCTCATTTCATGTTGAAAGGATAAAATTTACAGACTCATTGGTGCATCCATGGTGCATAATATTTAGGCTATAAAATGTTGACAGTAAGTAATTCCGGAGATGATTAGTTATTTTTTAAAGCTAAAGATAACTATATATTACTTTTGATTATCTTAGACTCCGTATTGTCCTTTTTTTGTAGAAGTTTTCACATAAGACAGCAGGAAAATCACCATTCACATATACCAAAAGCTGATGTTACAAAAACAAAAAAATATCTTTAGTAGTTTAACATGAATTTCATCGTATCATAAATTTTCAAGGGCATGAAAAATTGTTCTATCATTGGACTACACTAAGTCTTAAGAGAAAATGATTATAGTGTTTTAAGGTAACTGCATCCTTAATAATAACGATGTATGATTTGAAGCTTTTATCAGATATATTTAGTAGATGTTAATGTTACGATTATTTTATATCGTTGATGTCCATGTTAAGATTACTTATATCTGTTTAGCAATTGCTGAAATAAAACCAACGGCCCTTGTTCTGATGCACTGTGTACTAGCTCTGCGACCTACGATGACCGCTTAGTTATACATCTTACACTTTTCCAAGATTTTTCAAGAATTTAAGCAATTTTTTAATAGATAAGCTTTCGTTTTTAAAATAACCACATTAATTTCTTCCATATCGAATTTATCTTAAGAACTATATTTTAAATGCACACACCATTAAAAACATAGTTTTAGAATATTTCTGTGCATGTTTTACAAGAGATATTGTAAATAAAATATAAAGAAAATAAACATATATTCGAAATTTCAATCAAGAATATCATTATATATAACCATAGTTATCATTACATTCAGCTTTGTAATTTAAACTACTTAAAAGTAATTAAAATACTGTACTTTTAATAATTTAGCTGTAAGTTTATTGAAAAGAAATCTATATTGTATAAATTAATTATGTATTTAGTATGCTAAAAAAAAAGGTACTTTAAATAAATTTATACTCTCTATTTCTGTGATCTAACTTGTAAAAACACTGATAATTTCAGTTTTAGCTGCATTTTTATACTTTAGAGTTTAAAACATTAGTTTATTAAAGTAGTTGCCTCTGATTTCTACACGCGTTATTTCAAATGTTTGATTTTGAATTGTAGTCTTACTTTACATTTACAAATATTTTAGTTTAGAGTTTGCTCAGTAGTGATATAAAGAACAATTAAAAATACTTTTTTTTCAATTTTTACAGCAAACGTGCAGTGATCCAACAAAGACTGATGCTTGCAATCGCTGGAGTGAATCAGTTGTAAGTTTATTTTTTTCTTAAATAGTCCCTTATTATATTATAAAGAAAAGAGATTTATTTTAAATTGTTAACTTAAACTAAGGTTTTCATATAGAAAAAAATAGCAATGTCTTTTTCGCTATTCAGAATTTTAAATTTTATTCTACGTTATAATAAAGCCAACAAAAACTACTTAGGGACAACAAAATAAATATTAAAAATACTTACAAGTAAACATTGTGATAACACATTTGAATACATTAATAAAATTTACTGGTATCACAAATATAAATGTTATAGCATATATTACTATTAATTATGAATAGCTTTTGCATATTATTACAAGGCTATTTGGCTTAAAATAAGTATTAGCAAGTGGCAATTTTTACTTACCAATCCTTTTAAATTTAATAGAAGAAAACTAAAATGTTCATCTTTCCTGTTTTATGTGAACAGGATTCAGTTTCACCATTTAATTGTATATTCGAATCAATAGAAGAACAGTGATTGAGTGGGATTTGAAATATACATATCTTGGTTGTAAATATAAGTCTAGGAAAGTCAGAAAGTTTGTTTACATAAGTAATCGTTGTCACTAAACAATCACCATGAAGGATCTGTCATAGGTATCTGTTGGTTTATTTTTGAATAAAACTTTGACACTCAAACGTTTCACGAAATAATAAAAGTAGCGCCAACATTTACCAGTAGGTTAAAAAAATTGAATCGCTCAAAATATATAATTGCCAACTTAATATGAAAAGATTAATTTTTTGGTAACCCTAGATTGAACTTTTTTCTTCCGAGACTGAGTTCACCTGCTTCATATTTTTTGTTCTAGTTGGTGTTGATTTTTACTGCTAGTGATAATTGCTTTTGCTGTAACTTTTTTGCTCCCCACAGATTTTCCTTTTAAGAATTTATCATAAAATGTTTCATACACACGATTCCCAACTTATATTCACATTATAATATATTGAAATCAAACTCTTCAATTGTTGAATGAAAATTCCATGTACTTTGCATTACCACTGAACTCTATAAAACCTTTGAAGCATTGTCTGTCGGTGAACAATCAAATCATTATATTAGTACCTGATGATGACAAGGAAAAAATGGTGCAAATGGAATAAAAAAAATAAAAAACAATACGGTGGAATAAATGAAACAAGAGAGAATGGTACAAAATTGCTTAAGCGATGAACCTGATATGGAAGAAAAAGTTGCCATTCTCATTGACTATTTTATTCTTCTGTAAGAATTGTTCTTATAAGTATCCGTTAAACTAAATAACTTTCTCACATTATTTTTATTTTACTTACAAGAATGGAATACAAGTATGCCTAATAATTCACAAAACAATCTTACTTAATTTGATGCCGTAAATAATTTTGTAACACCCAAAAATCTCTTAAACAACTATCTATTATATACTGCAGAAAATATTCATAAACACCATAAGTATAAATGAAAGTATATGAGCATAATTATGAGTGATATTTCTTGTTTAAATTTAGTTTGGTAACAATTGTTTTTCATGGTTTCCAGGATGGCTTTGGTGAAATTGTGTAGTACACTTAAATTACAAATGTTTAAAGATTTTCTTTTGATGTATAAAGCATATATATATACACACACTATATACATATTATATATAAATGAAATTGAAACGTATAAGGGTGTTTCCCTTGTAGCTCCCCTATATATTTTAAAGAATGTTATATAAGTGAAAGTCATAATCAGATAGGGAAAAATTTAAATATAGAAAAAAGTTTTATTTTCCTTTGCCCCTAAGCATGTTTTGTCCATTGGTGCCAAAAAGACTAAGACCTACAATTTAAAAAGAATTCACGATCATTATAAACATCAACTTTTATAATGAGTTCCCAGCTTCAACCAGCTACTTAACCGAAATCCGGAGCTATGATAACTCAGTTATCAGTTTGTGGTTAGAAAAGAAAATGCTTTAATTTCATATATGGCTCATTACTAGTTCTTTTTTTGAAATATTGTAGTTGACAATGTTAAATCATTCCTAGCCTCGGAATTCTAGATACCTACATTTTTCTGTGAATTTTCATGGTAAATGCATTTATACGTACGTCTTTATTTTTCAGGACTGTGGATCTGCTCTAATGGATAAAATGCATGATGAGGGTCAGTGTTAATCTCCAACATGAGTCTGAACCTAAAAATTAACTTTCGAGAATATTTTCATTAAAATTATCTTTGAAATATTTGACTAAATAATTTTTGTTTAATTTTGAATTATAAAATTTTCTTGCATTAAAGTTTATTTTTAATAGAATTTTGAATTCATTGCATAAACTTGAATATTTGTGGTCTATAAATTTTATGTAAAATTTATGTATATAATCGAAATTTTAATACCATTTTTAAATTCTAAGATGCTGTAATTGAAGAAATTTATTTTGTTAGTTTTCATGTGTGTTTTTCATACTTAAATATACATAAATTTCTTTTAATGCATTATTCTGTGAACAATTTCCCTTTCATAACTATGTACCAGATACATATCAGATTACTTATTTTGACATTAAATTTTCTGTTTACTACAAAGATATAAGATTTCACATAAGAAAAAAGACTAAATATTTTAATCTTGAAAATATTATGCATCAATTTTCAGCACTGTAAATTATAAGTACAAAAGTAGAAATATTTTTAATAAATGAGGACTATTACTACAGTGTTACAGTTGTTATATTCAGGGTTTCAACACTTTAAAGAATGTGATGACAATGACTTTTTCACATCCTCTGAGAAGAATTTTGAGACACATGCCATAGGCACTGCTCATTAAACACAAAACATTCTCTCAGATTGTAAATTTTATGTGCATGAATGGTGCACCTTTGAAAGTTCTTAGAAGTAACCAATAAGTTAGAAATCTATTTAACTCTACAGCAAATTCTGCACTGTTAGGGAAAATAAATTTATTCCTTCTTCCTCAACTTTTTAGGCTTGTCAATATAATATTTATATGTAACATGTATAAAGTATATAAATTATATATTACTTTTTTATAACATTTTTTTTCAAAATTATATATTATTACACACATACGATTATTACTGAAGTATTTGAAATATTTTTGGCAAACTCATTTATAATCTGAAGCCCAATACTAAATTTCTCAAAGGCTACTCAATATTCTCTTCGGTAGATCATTCTACTAAATTGAAGAATTCGATAATGTTGGTGGCATCTGATATTCAACGATAACATTACTTCAATGACATACTATTTTATTTCCACTAATAACTCACTATTTTCATCGAATTAAAAACACGTTTGATTGAGTTGCTTTGAGGAAGAACAAGATAAGACATGTCAATTTTGAGAAACCCAAGTAAGCCAGAGTATAATTATTTCAACAAATTAAAAACTTCTGAAGAATAGATTTTACTAATACCTAAAGATATTTTGTTATGTACTTTGATCTACTATTTTTATGTCATCTTATTATCTGCGATTTTAAAACAGCTGTGAAGGAACAATTCAAATATCTCTTAAAGAGAAGTTCTCAAGTTCTTGCTACTTCCTTTGTTTAGAGCTCTGATTTTTAAATTGATGAATTTCCTTTTACATACTGTTCAATAAATTTACGAGAGATTGTGCAGTTGTCAGATCTTTTTTTGAAAGCATTCTTTGCCAATTATGGTTTGTAGGATAAAAAAAAAAAACTGTAAAATAATTTTTTTTAAAGATGTAAGATTACCTGTAGACTCGCACAAAATACCTTTAAAACAGAATAGAAGCAATAATAATTGATAAATATATTCAATAGTTTTATGTAAAAGTTCAAGTTTCATTTATTATTCAGTTGCTCTTAGTTTATTTACCGTTTCTTTAGCTACCATAAAGTAAAAAGAAATATTTTTTGTACTATAAGCGCTCAAAAAAATTTTAAGCGTTTTTAAAGAATTATTTATTGCAATATTTTAGTTTGATTTATTTACTTGTGATATGATACTTTGTTGAAGTATAATAAATGACAAATTAACATTCATTACATGAAATTTTTCAATAAACATCCATTTCGCATTTTTACATTTTTCAACAAACTGTCATATCGCGATGCTAATTTTGACTCGTACATTGATGCATCAGTGGTGACTAAGATATTACATTTACTATGGATTTTTCTGATTTAGTGGATCTTAAGTTTATATTCCTGTTATTTAATATATATACAATTATAACACAATTTGTCTCTATATATATAGACAGCAAGTGTGTAAATACACAGTTGGTGAGCATTAAAGTCAATCTTTAGACATTTTTGGACTAACGCACACATGTTATCTTTTGCATTTATGCTTATAAAAATGCGAAATTATGGTACTTTCCGTTAGCCAGGCGCAAGGGTCGTGTGAAAGAGAAAACTTGTTTTGTTCTGAATTAATATTCAGAGGTCATAAACACACATTCCCTTTGTGGTGTTAAAAATTTTTATGGAAATGCGATATAATTTGGCGACTTTTCGCTCTCTACCAGCTAACAGAAAAAAGTACCGAAATTAGTATAACGTATCGATAAAAGATCTGTGAGGAAATGTAATGAAAATAGTGCTCACACTATATTATGTACCATGAAATTTAGTAATTTTTATTGACTTTATTTAACTCTTATTTACGAGAGCAGTCAAACCTATATCACTTGTTATTTATGTTTAGTTAAATGAATTTAGTGAAACAACTTAGATTGATTTCACAGACCCATTTGATGAAATGACAATAGATGATGCAGAGGTATATTTAGTACAATTTTCAGTGTTCCCATAAAATATTTTTAATAACATAATATACTCTCTTTTTCAAATTTATGTAAAATGATAGTTTAGAGCATGATATTTAATGTAAAAAGCTCCCTTAAAACATTCCCCTTCTTATACTGCTTATATCCTTTTTATACTGCTGACATCCCCTGCTTGCACCTTCGATAAATGTTATATGTGAGAGTATATTTACTTAAAGAAGGAAACATGAGAAACTCCAAAGCACTCATACTTAATGGATTCAAAATAAAAGTTGTTAAAAGGTGACTGGTATCAATTCGATATCATCAGTTATGAAGATTGTAATCAGCTGAGCTCCTACAATTGCTATACTTCCTTCGGCAGGATATATACTTCTAATTTACCCAGTGTCAATGTTTGCATGTGAAAATTTTTCCCATGCCCATTTTTATCAATATCGTATAAACAAATTTAAGGAAATTTATTCTCTATTAAAAACAAAGATACACAGAATTGATACTTACGTGATTCTCTGCATTTTGAATACACTTCATTATCCAAAACTTATTACTTCAAATTTAATCTCATAATCAAAAAAAAAATGATGTTCATGAAAATAATCGAAGCATGTATAGAAATTCTAACAGTATACATGAAAAAGACTAGATGTTAGAATTCAAAGGATTGTAATGCCAGTATTAAAAGAAATATGTAAGTTCAACCTCATATTTAAACGTGTATTCAAAATAGCGTCATTTATTGTTTAATTAATATATAGAAATACTTTTCTCAATACACCGAATAAAAATGTAATATATTTTGTATTGAGTGTAAAAAAATGTTCTCAGATTTTATGCGTAATTTTTTTTTTCTTAAGAGGTTAACAATATTTATAAAAAAATCTCTGGTGTACTTTATTGATGAGATAACGTCATTTATTGCTTATTTTTTGTTCCCCGATATAAAAAAAAATTTTTTCTTTAAAAATTATATTACTCTAAAAATTGTAACAATGTAGTTTCTTATGATTATAAATTTGAATGAGCTATAAGATATTTAATTGGGAATTCTTTAAATTTCAATTAATTACATATAAATAGATGAAGTTAACGATATTTATCAATAAAACTTATCTTAATCAGTTTTCGTTGTTTATTAACATAGTTAATTTCAATCTTATCAGTAATTTATTCTTCTTGATTAAATTCCAAATGATATAAAATAGCTTGATTAGAGTTAAGTTTGGGAATCAGAAAGATAAACAAATCTTGGAGCATCTGAGATCGAATATTTGAATTTCCAATATAATACTTCTAATATTGAAAATAGTTAAAAAATTAAATCCTCGATTTTCTGTGAGTGTGTGTGATTTTATTGCTAATCGTTATAATTCAGAGAATGAAAGAAGTGGAAGGTAAGGAAGTATCGAAAAGTTTGATCAGTGAAACATTGAAGAAATAAGTTCTAACTGTGAAAAAATTTAAATGAACGTGACGATGTATTAGAATCTAATCATGTAAAACATGTAAAAATAAGGTATGAATTCATTTAAGCGAAGGTTTGATGACGGAGTAGATCAGTCTCTAATTTTTGAGAGTCAAGACAGAAAATAGGAATTAAAACAAATGAAGTGAATTGCTCATCTCTTCATACTTACCTTGTGAACTCAAAATAAAATTAAAGAGCTTGAACAACAATCTGATCTCATTGTAATATATAAAATTAAGCTTAGTGTACATTTTAAGAATACAGGGAATATTTATTTATTGGGTAGAACTCTTGTTTTGTGTTGTCGAGAAAATTTTGTTTATTGGATACTTATGAAATTCTAGTGATACTAATAAAAAACATTTCAATGCAAATTACAGAGAAAAAATTTACAAATAGATTCAAAATTTCAGTAGTAAGGAAAATTTAACTTTGAAAATTGAATAAAAACAATATAAAATTTGATAAAAGAGTAAGATCTTAAATGTGAGAACCATATTCATAACATTCTCCGAAATTGAATCTCAAAATAGACCATATGGAAAGGATCTATAATGTATGGATTATCTGAACATTAATAATTATTCCCATATACAAAGAAAGGAGTGGTTAACTGTCTTTAAATTGCAGAACTTCACAATTATGTTGCATGTATTAGTACTTGTTGCCGAAGTTATATTAAGCTCAAGAAGATTAATTTAGAAATATATGGGTTCAACAAGATTTGTATTTTAAGCTTGCGGGCTTACCATTAGCTAAAGTGGCATCAATCTCGGAACTGAGTTGTGCGATCAAGTTCTAATCTATCGAGATTAGGCCAACAAAACTTGTTGCTCATTGGATTGAACTCTATATTGTTCTGAAAACTGCCAGGAACTAATTGTGTTTTATCTTCCGGAGCAAAAGCTTAAGCATAATTTATTTTATACAAAAATCTGAGAACATTTTTTAATTGGAAAAAAGTGCAAGTGACCTAGAAAATGTCATGGACTTTCTACAAATTCCTTCAAGAGATTTGATACTCAAAAATTAGAATAATTTCAATTGTTGCATAATCTGTTTTCTTCTAAATATTCCTCAGTGCTCCCAATAAAACACATTTACTTCAACTTGAAATTGAATTGATTGATGACGACCAGCCAATAATGCATATATGTTTCATTAAGTTGGCATCAGAAATAATATGTAAAGTTTAAAAAAAATGTCAGAATTGTAGAAATTTTGAAGTGATAGAGTTAAAGAATCTGACTACATTAGCCTATTTTACTTGAAGCACCAGATAGTGATCCTCTTCCTTGTGTGGATTATAGACAGTTACTAAAGAGAAGAATACTCAATTTTATATATCTTATCTGGATAAAGAGTGAAAACTGCGTAGTTTCTAAATTTACCGCTGTTATTGATCTTGCTGAAGGTTATTGGCAAATATTCGAGTTCCAAAGAACAATATACTGCATTTGCGACTTTCTCTAGAACCTAGACGATTTCGTCTTCCTTTTGTATTAAAAAAGTTCTTTTATTTATATATTTTTGTAAATTGATGGTTGAAATATTAAGGCAAGGTGAGGAATATGAAATACTTTAAAAAATGCGATTACAATAAAATTATAAATTCTCATTTACAGATCTACACATTGCTAACTAAAATAAAATCTACTACCGAAAAAGGAATACATAACGAATAAACATAACTAACATACTGAAAAAGGAGTTATTGCAATTATATTAATTATGAACAGGAACTAATGAAGTTGGCACTGCTTGATATTGGGGTGAATATAACTTTGTTAATCATTAATCCCTAAAAAATTGGATAATTACTGACAGGTTTCACAATAGGCCTTATGAAAAGTAGATATAAAACTTAAAACACTGTGTGTGCCCACATAATACTTTTGGATACATTTGATTAGCGATACTTCCACCGCATCTGCTTACTTCAAAATACAATACATTCTTGAAGTTATTCAGAACTCAAAGTATTGATGCTTTAACATAGTAAATAATACGATGTCGTCCATACAGTTTCACTGTGTATTAAAACTCTGTTTCACTTATTTTAGATTTAATGCTAACTTTTCCTGGTCTTTGTTTGCCACTATCTCGTTTTGCTCACTAGTAATGGTTTGACAAGTTAGATTAAAAAAGATTTTCAATTTCTAAAAGAATGGGTAATTGAGTAGGAGTCGAAAAAAGGAACTGTTCAACTAATGTCCAGAATGTTTCGATAAATATCAAAGTGGTTGAAAAGCTAACTAGCGAATTTTTAAGATATGCAGGATTTAATACCTTTTTCAGTTTTTGATAAGATAAGATAAGATAGTTTAATAAATATTACACACAAAATTTCTTGGAGGTCTAAATTTTAAAAATTCAGGTTATTTTTCGTATGACATTTGAATAGTGTGACTGTAGCAAAAGTCAGCATATGAAAAGGTTGTCATTTAATGCATTTTTTGATGCTTGCAAATGTTTCTCATGATGTTTTTTAAAATAAGTAAACAGTTTCAAATTAGATAAAATGAATGTAAGAAAATATTTCAAAAGAAAATTTAAAGACCAACATTTAATATTTATTCTAAGCAATTTGAGTACATGAAAACTAAATTATAATACATAAAATAACTGATTTTCCCAAATGTAGTTTACAAACTATGTTAAAAATTAAAAACTAAGCAAAACCTGTTGCTTAAAAATAAAAAACATAAATTACAGTTCTTCGTCAATAAAAATAAAACAAATTATTATTACACATTTTAAGCCATAAATATATCAAAACCAAAGGGGGCACTTTATTTTGAAAATACAACTATAACACAGTATTCAGAACAACTAAGAAACCCACCGTTACCACCACCATGACTCCAAGAATCCTCCCCGACATCAAGACAATCTCAAGAGAAACCACCAAGGCATCCCTACACATTTCCACGACACTATCAAGACCACCTTAAGAAACCACCACACAAATCACCTCCTGCATTGTTCATAAACGAGTGTTTCTCCCCTAACCTGGATTTGTCTATATTCTAAGATCATAAACTTTAGAATTTCCAGCTTCTTATAGTATATTTGGAAGACTCAACCTTTAAAGAAATTTTATTTTGCTTCCCAATAGCAAATATATTTTCACCTACCAAATTAATTTAAACAGTGTAAAAGAATTTATAGCACTCTCATAATTAATATAATTCTACTTGCATATAATTTTAAACATTTCCTTTCTCATATCACAGACAAAGCCACTTATACATGAACAATTAAATGACATATTTCTTGGTAGAAAGAACCGATTATACCTCCCCATAAAATGAAACAATCATACAAATATAGTAAATTAACAAAAAAATTTAGATATGTTATAATACCACCCATTTTACTCAGAATAGAATCACTTGCAAATGAAAATCATCAAAACTAATTCCATTAACATAAATCAACCATAGACTAGCAATAAATGTAAATTTACGTGCACAAGATTGAACTGCACTTTATAGCCAACTAGTAATATTCTATCTTCTCACCACACACCCTGCATGTTTTCTGGGCATTTGGTCTGCAGGTGGCCAAACCTGCAGCACTTTAAGCAACGAGTGGGTTCCAGAAACTCCTTAACCCTGTGGCGCTGCCAGCCGCAGCTGACTTTACCTTTGCTCAGTAGTGCTTTAAAGATCACCAGTTTTCGGTTTCCAGAGCCCAGTGTCTTTCCTACCCTTTGCCTTTCAATTTGAAGATCACTTCGATGTGACCTTCTGGGAGGTTATTTTAAAATCTTAGTCCTTCTAAGATCTCGACCTCGCCGTCCATGTCCGAGAGGTCATATATAAGCACTCTGGGTAGCCTCTTGGCTGGCTCCCTTGCACTGAGTCTGCCTGCCAATTTTTTAGAGATTTCTTCCTTCAAGATCTCTATCTTCTTTCCTTTTGCATTCGATTGCAACTCCGCCATTATTTAGTGTTTTGTGTCCCTGAACTGAGACTCGTAGTTTCTTGGGGTCAATGGAATCCTTTAAAATATCACACACGGTGTCGGACGTGACATTGTCCTCTTTGGGATAGACCAGCAAAGCTTGGCCTCCCCTTAACCACATTGGCGTACGACCTGGGCTGGTCTCGGCCTTTGGTTTCCTTTGTGGTGTGGGCACCTTTCTCGGCGATCCCAACTTTCGCCTGTACCTTCATAGGTGTCTTTCCTGAGTTTTTCATATCAGTTTGTACGGCCGAGGACACCATCTTGAGCCGTTGCTTAATGGGTGTATCTGTTCCACTCACTCCCTTAAGGAGGTTTAGAAGGTCGTTAATAAAGCCTTCAGCTATATTGTGTCTTTGACACACTCTCTTAATATCGGACTCAAAAGTGCGTTTTTTTCTTGGACTTAACCAAGTCGCCTTTTCTTCCTTTTTTATTCATTTTCAAATCTCTGTTTTCAATTTTAATATATAATTTTTGATCAACGCTAATTTAAATATAATTCAATTTGCAAGAATAAAAAGAATAAAAATTTGAGCTTGTTCAGCTCAGGTACCAACCTTTGGTGTCCTTTAGCGTACACGCCTGAACTGTCCCCGACACGTTTCTGCCACCATATCCATGCTGCAGTCAATGGTAACCCGCAAGGCTTCCTGTGTTGTCGTCCACCCTACTCCACCATGTCATGAGACTTGCACTTCCAAAAGAACGGGACCAACGTGGGGCTCATTCCCCGGTCCCTCAATCCAACGGACAACCGAAGTAGTCAAATTAGACTGGGGAGGATTTCTCGAGGGCCTCTCGTTCCTCTTCAGTTCAAGCTCCTAACCGCATGACATTGCGGGGCCGTTTCTTAAAAGCACAGCTAAAACCAGTTACGCCGTCCCCGCGCAACTACTAATATCCACCAAGTACCGATCGACGGTATTTCCACTGACCAAGGGCGGGACACTAACCCCGTGATCCCAAGGATGGTACTCCACGATCTCGGCATTAAAACCAGACCGAATACCCAACTTCAATTTTCGCATTGACAGATAGGCGCCTCCCTCAAATCTTATATTTCCTTTTTGTGCGGTGTATTGGCCCATGCCGCATCACACAATACGCACCATTCATACTGCCTTTCATGCCTTTGTATACTTTAATTTCATGTACTAAGTACCGAGCATGTATACTCTTTCAGTCACCGAAAGTGCCCGTGAACACTTCCGGTTCCCACATTCATTCCGACTTGTAATAAGTTGGGTTTGGTTGGGTTATGTGGCGCAAGGTCCAAATAGGACAAGCTGCGCCAAAAATTAAGATCTAAAGAAAATTTATATTGCTTAGACAAAACCCAAACTCAATATTAAAAGGTTAAGACACAAAAATAATTGTATATATTTATTTTAAAATGTATAATTAAATGTAAAGTAAAATTCAACAAATTTAAATAAAATTAAGGAAACCAATTTCCCTTAAAAACGGAAAAAGGTTTCGGTGGGGAGGCTCCCCCACTAAATCATACATGGTTAAAAGGTCTGTGGCAAAATATTTAAAACGGTATATGTTAAAATATGGGCATGAAATTAAAATATGAATCACTGTATGTGGTACATCACACGTTTCACACCATGGAGTTAGTTCGCTTAAAAACAAATGTCTGTGTGTGAAACGTGTGTGTCCGATACGAAGGCGAGTTAAAATAACATCTGCTCTTCGTAGCGGTAAAACAGATAATGAGATGACGGATGAGAAGATAGTATGTAATTTGTTGACAACCTGCAAATTCCATGATTCCTGCCAAAGAGAATAAATGAATGTTTTGACACCCTTTCTCACATCAGAGAGCGGAACTGATGGTAAGTGTTGACCTGATGCAGCCTTTGCAGCTGCATCAGCTCTCTCATTTCCATCAAGACCTACGTGACTTAGTACCCAAGAAAATAAAATTTTGTAACCCTTGCCAGCAAGGGATTCCAATACTCTAAAAATTCTGGACACAACAGGATGACAATTAAAACTATTGCCTCTCAAAGCTTCAAAAACACTCATGCTGTCAGTATATATACAAAATTGACGATCGTCATCTGTATTCACCTGCTGAAGAGCGTAGTAAATAGCTGTTGCTTCAGCAGTAAAGATGGAGCAGGACGGATGTAGGCTGTAACTAAAACATGTATTATTGATAAAAATACCACAGCCCACATGTCCTGCTGATTTCGATCCATCCGTGAATACAGGTTTGTATGACTGATACTGACAGCGATGAGAATAAAATAGCTGTTGAAAGACAATAGGAGTTGTGTCAGATTTTGCATATTGAGTAAAGGAATAAATAAAAGCAAGTGTCGGGTTATACCAAGGCGGATGAGCAAAGTAATTTGTTGATTCAATCCGCAAATCACGTAGATCAGATAAAGACAAATATGATTTTATGCGTGTGAGAAAAGGTGGGATGCTCATTGGACGAGCATCATACAATCTTTTAATAGAAGCATTTGGAACCATGGAACGTAAGGGATGATGAGGGGTCGACATAACTTTAGCGTAATAATTGAGAGACAGCTGCATCCGTCGCAGGTCTAGTGGTAATTGATGACATATTACATATAGACTCTGGACGGGTGATGTGCGAAATGCACCAGAACATATTCTCAAGGCAGAGTGATGAACGGTGTCCAATCTGCGTAAGACGGAAGACCTTGCAGATCCATACACAACACATCCGTAGTCAATTCGGGATAAAATCAAAGATTGATAAACCCGAAGGAGTGATGAGCGATCTGCACCCCAAGACGTATTTGATAACACCTTGAGGATATTAAGTGATCGCTCACATTTCTTCCGCAGATATAGGATATGCGGAAGAAAAGTTAATTTTCGGTCGAAAATCACTCCGAGGAATTTTACCTCATTGACCACAGGTATTGGAGTATTGTTGATGTGAATGACTAGATCATTATGCAGGCTTGTCTTCCTGCAAAAGTGGACACAGTTACTCTTGCCAGGAAATACAGTAAGGCCGTTTTCAGCACACCATGCAGCTAATTTATTTACAGCAGTTTGTAATTGTCTGTCAATTAATCGCATATTTGACCCCTGACATATTTGCAGGTCGTCAACAAACAAAGTGCTTTGAATTGATGAAGGTATGTGATGAAGAATGTTACTGATGAATAAACTAAAAAGGGTGACGCTTAAAATAGAACCCTGAGGAACACCCTCAGATTGTATAAAAGTATTGGATGTATATGAACCAATACGAACTTTAAAAGCACGGAAGCGTAAAAAATTTTCAAGGAATATCGGTAAATTACCCCTGAATCCAAAATCATATAATGTTTGGAGAATTCCATATCGCCATGTACGGTCGTATGCCTTCTCGATGTCAAAGAAAATGGAGACCAGATGGTTTCTTCGCATAAATGTGTTGCGAATCTGGGTCTCCAAATATGTTATATTATCTAGAGTGGATCTCTCTTTACGGAAGCCACTCTGATTCATAGGAATACATTTATTTGTTTCTAAGACATATACGAGACGGGCGTTGACCATACGTTCGAGAGTCTTACATAAGCAGCTGGTCAGAGCTATTGGTCGATAATGTGAAGGTTCAGAAGGATCCTTACCAGGCTTGAGAATCGGAACCACTATAGCTTTACTCCAAAAAGATGGAAATTCATTTTGAGTCCAGATCCTATTGAACAATTGCAATAAGTTCGATAAGGATTCTGGACCCAAATGTTGAAGCATGTAATAGCTGATTCCATCTGGACCTGGACTGGTATTATTGGCCTGTTTCAATGCTTTCTTCAGTTCCAACATCCGAAATTCGCTGTTATAAGGTAAAGCTTGCCCATGGTTGAAACGAATTGGATTTCGCTCAGCACGACTCTTAGTCCTTAAAAACGAAGGATTATAAGAGTCAGTGCTTGAGACATTAGCAAAAGTTTCACCAAGGACATTAGCGATTTCCTGAGGAGAAGAGTGTATAGCAGCTCTGGTTTTTAAAACAGGAATAGAGAATTCCCTATAAATACCATTGGCTGCTTTCACTCTACTCCATAACTGCTTACTGGATGTGGAAGATGTTATTGAAGAAAGATAACGAGACCAAGATTCCTTCTGACTTCGACGAAGAGCTCTGCGAGCTAATGCTTTTGCTCTCTTAAAGGCAATAACATTCTCCGTTGTGGGTTACCTCCGAAACAACCCCCATAACTTTCTTTGTTTTTTTATATGTTTCTTGACATTCCTTGTTCCACCATGGTTTGCAACGCCTTTTTAAAGTAGAAGAACTTTTGGGTACAGAAGTATCAGCTGCACTTATAATTGTTTCGGTGACTTTTTGAACGGCATTATCAATATCATCGATCATGACCATATTATCATCAACAACTGCCAATTGTGTAAATAAAGGACAATCTGCCCGACTGTACACGTAAGTAGGTACGCATTGCTGCACACTACTACCTCCAGTCAGGGAGATGACAAGAGAAAAATGATCGCTGTTGTGCAGATCATTTCCTACTGTTAAATTTAACAATGGCAGAAGTGAAGGTGAGCAAATGGCGAGATCGAGAGAATGAAATGTTCTTGTGAGTATGTGGAAATATGTCTTCTCGTCGGTATTGATCAGACAGAGGCAATTATCAGAAATAAATTGCTCTATCTGACGACCGCGAGAATTAGTATCATCACTTCGCCACAGAGAATTATGTCCGTTAAAGTCACCTACTAACAGAAACGGTGTAGGCAGCTGATAAACTAATTTATCAAGTTCTTCTTGGCGGATGACATCATGTGGTGGTAAATACAAACTACAGACTGTAATGAAACATCTTGTGTGAATTCTAACAGCTACAGCTTGTGGAGTTGTATTGATTAGATGGACAGTGCTGGGAAAATTATTGGATGTTAATATACAAACACCTCCAGACACTGCACCATCGTCACCACCGTCTTTGCGAAAGCATTTAAACCCACACAGAGTAATGTTATTTGTAGACTTCAGGAAAGTTTCCTGAAGAGCTACAACTGCGGGGTTATAGTCTGACATTAAAGACTTGATGTCATCAAAATGAGAACGCAAACCATGGCAGTTCCAAGAAACAAAGGAAGTTATTGTTTTATTTGAAAAGCTCCTCTCCCGGAGCTGGAAGGCATATCGTCTGACATTTCCTCGAACGATATGTCATCGTCCGAGGGATGAAGAGATACCGCATCAGCTACAAGGGAGTAGGCTTTACGGGTGGATAGGGAGGACTTACAAAGGCCCTCCTTTGAAGATTTTAGTTTGTGAGCCTTCATGGCTTTAGATTTTGCCACTGGAACTTTTCTTTTAATAGTTTCTAGAGAGGAGGTTTTTGGTTTGGATATCAGGTTTTGGGGTAATGATGGAGAGGTTATTTCTGAATCTGTTTGTGTGCTGCTGGATTTACAGATTTTCTTGGCGTCGGTTGCATAACTAACTCCAGCTTGTGGAGTTCGTGAAGTAACTATTTTTCTGGCCTCAGTGTATTTTTGGTTAATCTTAACCGTGGCAATTTCTTTTTCAAGTATCCAGTGTGGACAACTTCGAGAGTAGGAGGGGTGGTCACCATGGCAGTTGACACACCTTTCCTTCGCATTGCACTTCATGCTGTCGTGGTCAACCACCGCGCATCGAGCGCAGGTGACTTTACCCCTGCAAGCACTCTTCGAGTGTCCGAAACGCTGGCACTGAAAACATCTCAGTTGGTTTGGAATATAAGGCTTGACGGGTAGATTCATGTATGCTGCTTTGATATATTTTGGAAGGTCCGGAGTCGCAAAAGTCAGAATGAGATGTTTAGTTTCAATTAACTTCCCATCCCTTCTGACTTGAATGCGTTTAACCTCAGACCTTTTGATCTTGCAGATTTTCTAGAATCTCCACCGTCGGCGTGTTCAAAAAAATCCCTGGCTGAGATGACGCCACGTGAAAAATTAAGATTACTATGAGGCACAACAGTTACTTCTAAATTCGCCAAATATTGCACATTTGCAATAATGGCTGCTTGCGTACTTGAAGCAACCTCCACCAGTAAATCACCAGAGCGCATTTTCTGTATATTTTTAACCTCTCCAACTGCTGCCGATATTCCCTTTGAAATAAGAAAAGGAGAAACACAGGAAAAAGTGCTCTCTTTTCTTTTAATTATGTAGAATTTAGCTAAGACATTTTTCAAAAGTTGCTCCCGTGGGAGAAAAGATAAATTTGTAGTATCCATAATAGTAAAATAAAATTTCGGGACCTGACCGCACCACCCACCACCGAGTCCAACGAGGGGATGCAGACCAGTTGCACCAGTGCTAGCCAGATCCTATACGCTCACAGTACATCCCTGTGATGGCCTCCACCCTTAACGAGTCATCCAGCAGATGTACCGATCGCTTGATCCATAAAGCCGATTGATGTGCTGATGACCACAGCAGACCTCCCGTTTACCTGAAGCAGAGGCCAAAGCAAAGGTATTGGTCTCTGGGAGCCTCAATTACCAGGATCCTCCTTTCCAGGGACGCGGGTCTCCACGCACGTCAAATTCGTGGGTGATTTAGTCCCCAAGAGTAGCTAATAGCAAGAGCGGCAACAGCTGCTCAAGGGGAGCCCTCAACCTCATATGAGGCAACCACAATGAGGGAGAAAAGGAATAAAAAGCAGAAGGGGAGAGAAGAGAGGAAAAGAAAGCAGAGGAAAGATCACTGGGGTACCTCGGGATTGTGACACCCGTGTTTACTTAAAGAAAGTAAACCCCCTGAGGGGCTGACTTGTAGTAAGTCCCACATCACTATTCATTCTTTGCCACTTTTTAGCCATAATACTTTAAAATTTGCCACTTTCCATTTATTATAAAATTCAACTTCAAATATTGCCACTATCATACAAAGCTTTCGTACATTTGCCTTAACCAGAAAGCCAATGCAGATTGCCACCAAACAATCCGGCTACACTTAGAACTCACTTGTCCGTGACCTAGTGTTGGACAGAACGGCGGAAAACCCACAGTACTCATTAATCACGGTTCTGCATGGCGTAGAACGACACGACGGCCGTGCTACTCGCAGATATGTTGAGAAAGTCTGGGAAGTTTCAGCGAACCAGAAATAACTTATCTGGGACGCCTGTTGTCAGACCTTCACCGACATTAGGACATTAGGGGATCGAGTTGGCGAGGCATAGTGCCAGAAGCCGAGGCTTCTATTCCTAAAGTGCCCTGCCCTCGACAGAACCATATACCTGCTACCCCGCGAGCCACCGCCTCAGTTATCTCTCGGCAGAATCTTAGCAGGCCCCTCTTAACTTTTACGAGAAAATCCCGCCTTTTTTATGCGGTACCTTTCCTTGGACTTATTGCACCTTTATGAAAGAAATGTCTTTCAGAACCATGGCTGATTTACAGTGCTTTAATCGAACCGTTAAATCCTTTAAGTTAGTTCTCAATCTCCCATACGTCAGCTGTCCCGCCTTCCGGTGCTCTCTGGTATTACATCATTGGAATGTCGTCCGACGCTATGGACATGATTCTCTGCAGAATCGACCAATTGCGTCGGTCCAGGATGGTACTCAAGTTTTCACTGTCGTACACCAGTTTGCTCCGTTCATCGGATGTCCGATTGTCTCCATTATGTCCTGCCCTGCAATCTCCAACTGCGTCACATGAACGACATAACTCACTTATCGGGTACCCTCTCTTGTGAAGATACTCCGGTACACGTCCATGTCCAGTCGCAACTTGGGCGACGGTTGGGTTCCCCACAGCCATCCTTTCAGTCAGTGCCACAGAATCGAAAGGTCTGCCGGCCCACCTCGCATGTTTCCCATCTTGTCTGCCATGCCTTCAGAGCTTCTTCACGTAGCACCTTTAAGAGGTGCGACCTAGGTCTCGGTAGGTCTAGCGTTGGCTCTAGTAAACTCGTAGCTTCCTTTGCCAGTTCATCAGCTCTTTCATTTCCAACCGTAGCTTGATGGGCCCGGACATAGTGCAAGTGCACCTCCCGGTCATTCGAGACCTCCAGGTATAAGCCCTTTACTTTCATAACCAAGCTGTTATAGTTATTTGGGTCTGATAGGGAGTAGAGGGACGATAGCGAGTCGCTATAGATATTACAAGCGCCCCTCCCTTTGTATACTCTGAGCCATTCAAGTATCAAACATAAAGCTGACATCTCAGCCTGGAAAACAGTTTTCATTGCCGAGTCTGGCACCACCAGTAGCAATCTCTGACCCAAAATAGTACACTACAAAAGCCGAGCCGACTTTTCCCTCTAGACCAGACCCATCCGTGAAAGCTTCCAGGCCTTCACCCTTTGGTCCTTCATAATCGAAGGGCACACTTACCCTGTCCGCCGGATGGAAAATCCAGATATCGACCCTGAGGTCAATGTTCTCCGGGTTCAGGTGCTTCTCGTAGAAGATAGCGCGCCTACGGTTTACTAATGCCATGAGCTTCGTGTATTCTATCTTTGCTTTTATGTCTAACGGTAGGACACCCGCTAGAACTTGAACCGCGGCCGTTGAAACGGTACGGTAGCAACGTGTGATAGATACTAGTGCTGGTCTTTGCACGCTCTGGAGATGGCCGCAGAAGGTGATACAATCCAACCTGTGACCCCATGCACCTATTCCAAATAGTGCCATGCGTTCAGTACCGCCCCTATAAAGGCGCTTGAGTAGTTCAGGCTCTCGCCCGAACAGAGCTCTCGCCGTCCATTGGAGCGTCATGGTCGCGTTGACCACAGTTTGCCTGATACGCTTTAAGTGTCCAGTAAAGGTCAAAGCACTATCATATAGAACTCCCAAGAACTTAAGCTCGTGTACAGCTTTAATCGAGGATCCATCCCACTTGAAAGTTGAAGGTCTCTTAAGTTTCCTCCGTCTGCTGATGGTAAGTGCAGACATCTTGCTCGGGTTGAACATCAACTTATAAGTCTTCCCCCATTTGAAGATTAAGTTCAATGCTTCTTCCGCATTCTTTTCCAGCTTCGCTCTCGATTCTCCGGCAGCTATTAGGAGCATGTCGTCCGCAAAGGCAATCAGCCTAGCGTCATTCGGCATGTCCAGTCTTAATGCGCTGTCTGCCACTAAGTTCCAGAAAAGTGGGCCACTACACGACCCTTGTGGTACTCCTCTGTTCGAATTAAATTCTATGTTTCTACCCGAGCAATCGAATAACAATTTGCGTCTTTCAAAGTAGGATTTCACCAACTGGAAGATGTTATCATGGCAACGTGCTTCACTTAGGAAATAGAGAACCCCTGGTCTCCACACGCTGTCAAAAGCACCCTGTACGTCCAAGGATATTAGGCTGACATACTTTCCCTCCTCTTGGAAGTTCCTGATCGTGTCATTAAGGCACATGTGTGCCGTGTCGCACGAACTGCCCGGCCTAAAGCCATGTTGGGCAGGGTGAAGTGCCTGAGTCTTCACCAGATGATGGAATATCCTTTGGGTGAGGAGTTTATCTAGTACTTTGCCTATACTTGAAAGCAGACAGATCGGTCTGTAGGAGCGCGCTTGAGTCGCATCCTTTTCTGAAACAGTATTAGTTTGGCATGTTTCCAAGTACTTGGGAAATGCTTTAAGAATAGACACTTGAAGAGCTGCACAAATATCCCGGGATTTCTCCCAAAGATTGTCTGTACAACCTCCACAGGGATGGAATCAAGCCCCGGTGCCTTCTTGTTGGCCATGCCTTTTATGACAGACTTGATCTCCACTTTTGTAAATGGTCTGTCATTAATCGAACTACTGTAGGAGTTTGCCAGACCCCTCATGGTGGTATGTAAGTAGTCCTCGTTTACTGTTTCGTCAACCGGGAATAATTCCGAGACAATTACGGAGACAGTGTCCTCTTCGCTATCGGTCAGAGTACCGTCTCCCAATCTGATGCTGCTTAATGTTGCGCTTTTGACAGCTTTACCAACTGCGAGTTTATACGGTAGTGAGAATGGATTTGATCTCATTACTTCTAGGCAAAACTTATCCCAGTGAGACTCTTTTTTCGAGTCGGTACATTTCTGAAACCTTCTCCATAAAGCCCTCGTCTTATTGCGTAGCGTTTGCAGCTCGTCATCCCACCATGGAACCTGCTTCCTGGAAAATGTACCAGTGTTTGGCCGAAGCCTCCTTTCGCAGATCTCTTTTTATTGCCTCCGTCAAGTCCAAAACTGCCTTATCAAGTTCCTCTCCGGTCTTTATGCATTTCATTTTGCTCATGAGATCTGGTGCTTTTTTGCTAAAGTCCCAACCCAGTCTCATGAGTCGGAACTTTCCCAATCGGTATCTAGGCACTCTGTTTACCAGCTTTTTAGGCACTACTTTGAAGGAGATGTATTTGTGGTCGCTAACAACGTTTTCAACTACATTCCATGACGAGATAGCTAGCTGCAGGGCACCAGTCGCTATCGATAGGTCTATCCAGCTACGTCCATTTACGGTTTCGAATGTTGGTCCGATGGCGGCATCATTTAATATAACGAGGTCGTTTCGAATGAGGAACTCCACGACAGTTTCCCCTCGTCTAGTCCAAACTCTAGACGGACACTCGGGATCCCACATCGGATGCCTGGTGTTAAAGTCCCCTCCTATGAGTACTCTGTTGTGGGTTTTAATGATCTTATCTAGAGTCTCAAGAATAACCGTCTATTTCCGCTTTGGGTGGAACATATACAGATACTATCAACAACTTCTGATGCTGGTCCATGATCTCAATCGCTACTATGGACGAGTCTACGTGCTTTATCAAAGTCTTAATGTTGATGTTAGTCACGACAACCGCAGCCCAACCGCCATGGTGGTGAATTACCGACCATGCATTCGGAAAGACCTCGATCTCGCCGTCCAACATATAAGGCTCTTGTATTAGAAGGACTTCAGATGAACCCAATTCTGACTCCTTCAGCACTTCAAGCGTGGCTGCCCTAGACCGCGCTAAGTTTACCTGTAATATACCGTACTCGCTATTTGCGTTGGTTGTGTTAACCATAGTGCGTTCGAGATCTTAATCTGTCGCACTCTCTTCTGTAGGTCGGGCAGCGGAGATCAATAGCTTTATGACCCGTGTCAAGCTTCAGCTTGAACTTCTCATTGGCCCTATTACAGTTAGTGCATTTGACAGATTTCTTTGGGCATTCCTTGAAAGAATGCTCCTCACCGCACACCGTGCATGTCTGCTTCGACTCTGGGCATTTAGACTGCAGATGGCCAAATCTGCAGCACTTGAAGCAGCGGGTTGGTTCAAGGAACTCTTTGACTCTGTGGCGTTGCCATCCGCAGCTTACTTTTCCCTTGCTTATGAGTGCCTTAAAGACTACCGGGTCGGTTTCCAGAACCCAGTGTCTATCCTCCCCTTTGCCTTTAAGTTTGAAGACCACTTTAATGTGGCCTTCGGGGAGGTTGTTTTGGGAACGGAGTCCCTCCAGTATGTCGACCTCGCCGTCCGTGTTCGGGAGGTCGTATATGAGCACTCTGGGTAGCCTCTTGGCTGGCTCCCTTGCACTGACTTTGCCAGCCAGTTTCTTCGAGATCTCCTCCTTTAAGATCTCCGTGTCCTCCTTCCGTTTGCGCTCTATGGCTACGCCGCCATTGTTTAGAGTCTTTAGTCCCTGAACAGAGACGCCAAGTTTCCTTGGATCGATTGAACCCTTCAGTATATCACGCACGGTGTTAGACGTGATATTGTCTTCTTTGGGATAGACCAGCAGAGCGCTTGGTCTTCCCTTCACCACATTGGCATACGACCTGGTCTGGTCTCTGCCTTTGGTCTTTTTAGCGGTTTGGGCATCTTTCTCGGACACCCCAGTCTTATACTACTTTCACAGGTTGTTTGCCTGTGCTTTTAGATTCTGTTTGCACGGCCGAGGACACCATCTCGGGCCGTTGCAACGTGGGGGTATCTGTCCCACTGACCCCCTTGATGAGATTTAACAGGTCTTTAATTAGACCTTCTGCTAAATTGTGCTTTTGGCACACCCCCATAAAATCGCACTCAAAAATGCGTTTCTTCTTGGTTTTAGCCAAGTCACTTCGCTTACTTTTCATAATTGATTCTCAGTTAACAATTTTATATATTCACTTTATGATAAACGCCAATTTTTAATAAAATCAAATTGTCACCATAAAATAGAATAAAGTTTGAGCTTGTTCAGCTCAGGTACTAACCTTTGGTAACTTCCAACGTACACGCCCGAACCGTCCCCGACATGTTTCCGCCACCATTTCCTAGCTGCAGTCAATGGTAACCCACAAGGCTTCCTGTATTGTCGTCCGCCTTACTCCACCATGTCATGAGACTTGCACTTCCAAAAGAACGGGACCAACGTGGGGCTCATTCCACGGTCCCTCAATCCAACGGACAACCGAGGTAGTCAAATTAGACTGGGGAGAATTTCTGGAGGGCCTCTCGTTTCTCTTCCGTTTGAGCCCCTAACCGCATGACATTGCGGGGCCGTTTCTTAAAAGCACAGCTAAAACCAGTTACGCCGTCCCCGCGCAACTACTAATATCCACCAAGTACCGATCGACGGTATTTCAACTGACCAAGGGCGGGGCTTTAACCCCGTGATCACTAGGTTGGTACTCCACGATCTCGGCATTAAAGCTAGACCGAATACCCAACTTCAATTTTCGCATTGACAGATAGGCGCCTCCCTCAAATCTTATATTTCCTTTTTGTGCGGTGTATTGGCCCATGCCGCATTACACAATACGCACCATTCATACTTCCTTTCATGCCTTTAAATACTTAAAATCCATGTACTGAGTACCAAGCATACATACTCTTTCAGTTTCCGAAAGTGCCCGTGAACACTTCCGGTTCCCACATTTTTTCCGACTTTTATAAGTCCCACATCACTCAAATCATTCTTTGCCACTAGTAAAGCTATAAAACTTATACTTTTCCACTTGCCTTTAATAAAAGTTAATTTCAGTCATTGCCACTTCCAAACATAGCTTTCGATCACTTGCCTTAACCAGAAAGCCAATGCCGATTGCCACCAAACAATCCGGCTACACATAGATCTCACTAGTCCGTGACCTAGCGTTGGACAGAACGGCAGAAAAGCCCATATAAACTCGTAAATAACGGTTCTGCATGGCGCAGCAACGACACGACGGCCGTGCTACTCGCAGATATGCCGAGAAAGTCTGGGAAGTTTCGGCGAACCAGAAATAACTTATCCGGAACGCCTGTTGTCGGACAGCCACCGTCTCTATGTACGAGAGACCGGTAGTTATGCGATCGCTAGTCGAGACACTTGGGAAACTAGCAGTGATAAATGAAATGACAGGCACTGAGGGAAATTTGTAACAGAAGGCTTCAGCCGAGTACTGGCACCACTGCCAGGAAGCAGGTTTCATAATGGGGTGATGAGCAGCAGATGCTACGGAAGAAAACGAGGGTTCTGAAGAGAAGGTTTCATAAATGTACTGACTTCGATGAAAGAGCCGAAAAACGCTGTATAGTACAAGCAGCCAAGTGCAAAAGACTCATTACTCGGAAATAAAGAATCGAACAGGGGTGCGTTTGGCCAAGTAATGCAATAAAATGTTTGGTAGCTGCCATATAAACTCGTAGTTGGTAAAGCTGCAGAAGTGCACTACTAAGCAGTACCAGATTAGGGGACGGAACTCTTACCGAAAGTGAAGAGTATACCGTCTCCACTGTTGTCACTTAATTATTTCTGGTAGATGAAACAGTAAACGAGGACTACATGCATACGAATATGAGGAGTCTGGCGAGCTCCTTTAGTAATACCGAAAACGAATGGCCCATTACGAGAGTGAAGATTAAGTCGTTACAGACATGGCCAAAAAGAAGGCACCGGGGTTGGATTAAATCACTGGTATTAGCAATTAAGTATTTTATGGAGGAGGGAATCTACGTCATCCTTATTTCACTGGACGCACAGGGCGCTTTTGACAGCTTGTGGAGGCCGGGAGTTCTCCATCTTCTCAGCCAAGCAAATGCACGAAAATATCTTCCAGTTGGTGAAGTCCTATTTTAAACACAGAAAATGTTTTTTTGATAGCTCGGGAATAACCCTTGAATTCGGTTCGAATAGAGAGGTGCCACAGGGGTCGGGCCACAGCAGCCGATTTTTCTGGAACATCGTGGCAGATAGCGCGTTGAGAGTGGACAGGCCGAATGATGGTAGGCTGATTGCAGACTACATGCTCCTGATTGTAGCGGTTGAATCAGGTGCAAAGCTCGCGAAATGCAAGGTAGAAGCCCTCAGTACAATCAGCAAAGGGGGAAGAGCTATAAACTAATGTTTATCCCCAGCAAAATGTCTGCACTTACTATCAGCAGACTGAGGAAGTTTAAGCGCCCTCCAGTCTTCAGATGGAACGGATCCTTGATAAAAACTGTACAGGAGCTTAAGTTCTTGAGAGTTCTATATGATAGTGCCTTGAGTTTTACCAGTCACTTGAAGCGCATCAGGCAAACCGTGATCAGCACGAGCATGGCACTCCAGCGAACGGTGAGGGTTCTGTTGGAGATCGACGTGACTTCTGTTAACGATCCATTTATCCATCATAAAACCATTACAGGTTCCCACTGGAATTTATGATCCGTCAATAGATCTAAATACTACTATCATTGCCAGAAAAGAACAGATCATTTCCCCAATATTCAGCGCAAATGGATTAATAATCAAACTAGATACTAGAAACTAGACAGACCTCTACATTTATTCAATATATCCCCCCCCCGCTCCAGAAGGATTCAAGACTCCTTAACCCCTGTGGAGACAATTATCACCTCACATCAATTGGAAAAGAGGATCATGGGAGATTTCAATGCAAAATCATCAGCTTGGAGCAATATGAGAGATTGGACCATCGAGGAGAGGTCCTATTGGAATTTGCTTACAGATATAATCATATTGTGGAAAATGACAACAGTAACCTTAATTTCTCAAGCACAAGTGGAGAAAGTTGGATTGACCTTTGAAGATCATAACGTAGATCATAATAAATTTAAAAATAAATTCGATACTAATCAAGAAGCAAGGAATAAGATTTGCAAGGTATCTGAAAAGAGATTAGTAACCTATTAACAAAAATAAATTATGGATAAAAAATCAAACATTGACCATTTTATGTTTTCACATCTCAATCTAAATCATTGCCGTGCCGTGATTATATTTTATGTAAATGATCTATTAAAATTTAAAATTAATATAGCTTCAATAGATGATCCATATACATATGAAAACACAATTACAGGATTCACTAAAGATTATGATATAATAGCAGGAAATCAACCTAAAGCCGCATTAGCAGTAAGGAAATCATTTACTTACAGTAGGATTACGGTCTCAAAAAACATAGTAATTATACAAACAGTGAAATCAGGCAGGTATATTGTCTGCACAAGTTACAGTCCTCCAAACAATAGACTACAAGATCTAGATAAAATCGAACCGTACTTAATAAAATATTATGACCATAAACGGTTTATTTTCGGAGATTTCAATACCAAGTCATTAGCTTGTTGTCCTAAACAAACTGATAGCAGAGAAGAGATTTTAATAGACCTTACACAAAAACACAATTCAATTATAGAGAATAATCCTAACAGTTTACCAACATTTTCAAGTACAATAGGTAACAGTTGGATCAACTTCCCGTGGACAAAAAAACTTAATTAAAGAAGGAATAAAAAATTGGGAAATTCTAGATGATTTCACAGCCAGTGATCAACTAATGTTATGCGATTTAAAAGAAATTAAAATTAGTAAAAAGGATAATATACATTATAATAGAGACATTAAATTGGGTTATATTCATATAGCAATTAAAATAAATTCCAACTTGGAAGGGAATAATAGTGAAGACATCACAGAACCAATAGAAAGCAAGCTACTTCAATTATGCATAAAGAATAAAAAAATTAAACTAAAAAGTCATAATCATAATTACTGGTGGACAACTAATGTAACAATACAAAGAAATAAAGTTAGAGCTTTAAGAAGACTATACCAAAAAGAACAAGATCCTGTTTTAAGAAATAAGAAAAAACAAGAATTTTAAGAAAATGCTAGTACATATAGGAAATTAGTATTAGTAATAAAAAAAAATAGCTTATAAAGAATCTCAAAAATATAACTAACTCTACAGCCTATGGGGGATATAACATAAAAGATAAAACTTAAAATTCAAAAGTAATTAATTTAGTAAAATTAAAGAACGGAGATACATCAAAAGATTAATGAATCAATAGACGTGATTTTAAAGTTCCACGTTCTAAAATTGGTTTAGCAATGAATTTACAGATAATATAACAGTGGATAAGATCCAGATCTTACAATATACGAAGTAAAAGATATAATCAAAGAGATGGACAAAAATAAAGATCCTGTAAATAACACTATAGGTTTAGATGTATATATGGAATAGTTTTACATTAACAAAGAATGGCTTACAAATATTTTAAATATCTGTCTTAATTCAATTTTCCCCAAGTTTCGGAAAACAGCTAAAATAATACTTTTCCGTAAGGAAGGCAAAGATAGATTAAACTGTGAATCTTATAGACCACAATATGCCTATTACCCGTCGGGGTAACATTTTCGATAAACTAAAACTTAAAAGAATACAGTATCATTACAACAAAAGAAAAATAACCGAAATCATTACGGATTTATTAAAGGGAAAAGCACAAATGATGCATTATAAGAAATAGTAAGAAAAATCAGTGAAAATAATATACATGTCTTAATTTGCTAGATATAAAAAACGCCTTTAACAGTGTTAGATGGACAGATATCAAAACCATATTGAATAGACAAATACCAAGTAATTTATTTGGGACAATAAATTACTTTCTTAATAACAGATATTATGTTGATGCTACGGACAATAACAAATACAACATAGGGATACCGAAAGGTTCAAGCTTGAGTGTGGGGGACCATTCATATGGTTGATACTAATTAATGAACTGTTAAATAAAGAATTTGGACACAACACATATTGTCAAGCATTTGCTGATGATTTGGCCATATTAATTAAATCCAAATCATACTTCCACTTCACGGCATTATCTAAGCAGCTACTAAAATTAGTCAATAATTGGGCTAATAAACAGTCTCAAATTATGTTATCAAAAATGCAAATACAGGATTTTCGTGACAGGAAAAGAGATAAGAAAACCAACAATCAAAATTAACGAACACGGAATTGAATATACGGATACACTGGAATATTTAGGAATTCATTTCGATACAAAATTAACCTGGATTAATCATTTAAATATTATAAAAGATAAAAACAGTAAACAAAACAAACTAGCAAGAATAACTAGAGTAACATGGAGATTCAAACCAAGCATACTTAAATTATTATATAAAACAATAATTGAAAGCATAATTTTATATGGATGCCCAGCATAGTACACAGATACAGTAAAACTAAATAAGAAAAATTAATTAAATTCAAAGAATCTCTTCTTAAAATAACAAAATCTTATAAAACAACCTCTACAGATGCACTTCAGAATTTGGCGGGATGCATTCCAAAAGACTTAATGCGAAAGCCACACAATTGTTCTTCAGGCTTTGGAACTTAAATGAAGAAATAAATTTTGATGAAAACACCTATGAGACTAATACATAGAATCATTAAGGAGCCCTAATCCAGCATATCTATATCATGGAATAACGAAACAAATCATAATTATCACTATGTTTGCACAGACGGACCAAAAATGAATTATAAAGTAGGATGCGCAGCTTTAATATAAACTAGTAATAAACTAATACATAAATTACAATAAAGATTAAATGATACAACGGAGTAAGGCGGAATCAACAGTGATTCTTGAAAGTACCAAATATATAATAGAGAATAAAATAACAAAATGTCACACTCAGACGTCAAATCATTCTTAATGGCCCTAGAAAAACAACATCAGAACGAAAAGAAGAATATTGGAAAAATACCCAAACACTTTCACTATACATATGGTGAAAGCCCACATCGGCATTAAATGCAACGAAGTTGATAAAGCTGCTAAAGAGTCAATAGAATCAAATATAATACACAAAAAGATAAAGTTAAGCAAACAAACTAAACAAAAATTACTGGAATGGCAATTAAAAACCTGGCAAAATAGATGGGATACTTTAACTAAAACAAAACTACATGGTTTCTTTAATAAAGTTTCAACAACCAGATTATCAGCAGACTTTATCAATCAGATATTAACAGGCCATGGAGCATTTGGAACATATGGACAGCGTTTTCACCTTAAATCAGATAAATGTCCTCTTGATCAAGAAATACAAGATCCCGAAAGTTATATCCCAAGAATTATCACTCCAAAACCACAACAGATTTATTAGTAAACAATCTAGACAAGGAATAAAAGAAATAATGTTTTCTGAATTACAAATACAATTCGAAACCATAGAACAGGAAGATTAGAACAACTAATAAAGAATATTACATAATAATGTAATCAAATTAAAAAAAAAAATTGTTTTTTTCTTTTCTTGTATTTATATTTTGTTAGACTTGAGACAAGTCAACTTATAACTTCAAGTTGAAGTCTTATGATAAATTCTAAGTTTAATTTATTTTTTCGTCATCTGTTAAAAACTTCAGGTGAAGTTTAAATTTTTTAATAATTTGTATCTATGAATATGTAAAAATATTATTTAATAAAGTACAAACAAGTCTTTCTGACAGGGGTATCCCAAATGGAGGTTGCATAGGGAAATATTATCTAAAGGCCCTCGTTTCTGCAAAAATTGCTATCGTTGACACACAAAACGGCCGAATACCCTCGGGTGGGGAGGCGCAAAACATCTAAGGTTACCAAGAACATCACACAGTAGATACATAATTGGAAGATAGTGGTCAAATAAACGGCTAGTAACCAACTTGATGACGTGGGATATCAAATATAAAAAATGAGTAACAAGACGTATCCAAGATGGAACTGCCAGAGCTTAGAAAGGGACAAATTCCTATCAGCATATCCCGGATTTATCGAAAAATTCCCAATTACAAATGACAGATATTGAATAATTGGTCACCAGGATTGAGCAGAAACGAAATACACTTGCACCCTTCACAAAAGTAAAAAAAAAACCCAAAACTATTAGTGGACCACCCAACTCACCATAGAAAGAAGCAAGGTAAGAGCACTCGAGCGCAAAACAAAAAAGCGAGAGAAACAAAAAGGCGACATTCAAAAAAGCATCAGCTATCTATAGTAAGAATATTCGCGATAGAAAGATGGCATATCGGGATTTTCTTTGTGGTATTACCAATAAGAATGCATTTGGAATTCTGTACAAAATCATCTCAGATAAGATGAGACCGTTAATCACAAGCCCAATGAAACTAGACAATGACGTATTAACAGGAAACGTAGCAGAAACTATTAATTATATTCTTGATTTCCACTTTACATTCACCTCCGCCACAACAAGTTTGAACAGTCCAGGTAACAAAAAAGACGAACCGGAATTCACGGAATCCAAGAACCATGAAATCATTAGGTGCATGGACAAGAGTAAGGCTCCGGGCTTTACAAATATCAGCCTGGAGGTATATGAAGCTCTATTCAATTGCAATAAAAACAAGTTTGCTAGTCATTAACACCTGCCTGAAAGAGGGAGTCTTCCCCAGCACATGGAGATTGGCTAAGGTGGTGTTGATGCCGAAAGAGGGCAAAGATCCACAACTTAGAGACTCGTATCGCCCCATTTGCTTACTACCTATATACCTGGGGCAAGATACTTGATAAGATGTTCATGAGGCGATTGCACCACTATTTTATCTCTAATCAACTAATCAGCAACAATCAATACGGTTTTTTAAAGAGAGAAGCCCCAATGATGCTCTCATGGAAATCACCAGAATAAAGGAAAATAAGAGGAACAAAAAATTTACGTGCTTAATAACACTTGATATTAAAAGTGTGTTCAATAGTGTAAGGGGGAAGGACATACTACATATTTTACGCAAAGAAGTACGCAATAACGCTTACCAGATGGTTAGATCCTTCCTTGCAGACAGGAAGTAACTGAACAGTAACAACGAGAGGACAAACTACAATATCGTCGTTTCACAGGGATGCAACTTCAGACCCATCCTCTGGCTTCTGGTTGCCAACGAGCTACTAAAGTTTAACTTCGGAGATAAAGCCCATTAAAAGCATTCGCGGATGAAATTGCCATCCTGCTGGAATCTGGATCATTTTTCAAATTCACGTAATAAGCAATAAGGTCCTTGAAAATAGTTGAAATGTGGACCAAAGAATTTGGGCTACGGCTAAGCCTTTACAACTGCCAATACACCATCTTTGTTATACACAAGGAAATAACCAGAAGACCAGGGATCTTCATTATGGGGAAGAGAAAATACAAAAATAACATGTAATAACCTGTACTGGTATTGGAGATAAAATTGAGCTGGAAGTTTCACCTGCAAACAATCAGGGAGAAAACTGACAGTGTTCAGAACAAGATCACCAGAATCACCAGAGCTACCAGGTGAGTCAAGCCAGAGATACTCAAATTAATATACCACGCGGCTATAGAAAAGGTCATCCTAAATGGATGTCAAGTCTGGTATGAAAAAATCAGTCAGAATGGACTCCAGGTTGCTACAAATTCAGAGAATTGCATTACTGAGGATTACAAAGGCCTATAGGACTACAACCACGGTTGCCCTCCATGTCTTAGCTGGATGTGTACTCATACATTTAGTGGCTGACAATTATAAGAAGCGTTATGAACTCTGAAATTAAAAGATTCCAGTCATCATAAATAATGTAACATGGGACCACACTAAAGCCTGGACTCTGATGATTGGGAATGATCCTCCTTGGGAGCACAACGAGATACATTGGAGTTATGAAACAAACCACAATAACTACTTCGCATATACGGATGGATAAAAAATGTAAAATAAAATAGGCTCGCATCACTTATATTTAGTAATGAAATTATGATCAAGAAAATAGTGTTCAAATTAAGCTAAATGATATTTCCGAAGTTTTCGAAGCGGAAGCCTGTGCTATCTTGGAAACTATGAATTTTACTATCGAAAAAAATACTGGAATGTGCCACATCCATAAAGACTCAAGATCGGTACTAACAGCAATAAGTAACCCAGAAGTGATACAATGTTAAAAATCAAACTACTTCATTCGCGTAACAGGGGAATCTTCACTTTTCACTGGGTCAAGGCCCTTGCTTGAATATTGCATAATGAAGAAGCATATTAAGCTACCAAGGAGGCTACTGAAAATGATCAAGTGGATCTCATTGCCAACCTTAGTAGGACGATAATTCAAGACGAAGACTAAAAAGTTAGAACTGGAGCGCTGGCAGACCATCTGGAGAAATTCCACAAAAACCAGAATTTATTATTTGTTCCCGAGGATATCGAGTAACAGAATATTGGAGCACTTCTTAAAACGGATGCTAACGGATGAAGATAAGTAATTCAGCAAATTTTAAAGTCCCCCATAATAGTTCTCGAAAGCCCAATTCGACCTGCACCTCCACGTTGGTGACTTCTGGAAACGGAGGTAGTGGCAACGATACCGACTACTAACGCAGGTGAAGGGGATTCTTAATTTTGCTTGAGGTAAAACTAATCGAAATCATTAAATTAAAATGGATGACATACAGAATAATGTAGAGACAGAAGATACAATAAACATCATTAGTAACAAAGATATGCCAACTGATTTTTTCAGAAATTATCAAAATTGAGGAAGAAATCCAAATGACCTTAATGCGTAGTAAAATTAGTGCTGTTGCGGCATGTAAAATTAGAAATGGCTTAGCAGATAAACTTAAAATCACAATGAAACTCATTGAAAAGAATGTATATTTGGAAGGAAAAATAAAAGTTAATACTTTAATCAGTCAGGCCAACCTATGTGCAAGTTGTAATGGATGATACAAAAAAAAAAGAGACGTTAGTAAAGTCAGGAATAAAAGAAAAAGATCTCGGCAGAAGAGACAAAATCGAATTACAATCTACCCTAATAAAGATGAAACTTCAGTAGAAACTAAGGATATAATTAAAAAAAACCTCAATCCATCAACATTAAAATTAAACATTACAAAAATTAAACCGATTAGAAAGGGTGGTATTTAAATAGAAACAGAAAAGGAAGAGGACCTAATAAAGATAAAAGATGAAGTAACCAAAAATGAATTAACAAAAGAAACAGTTAGTGTTAAGAGACCTGAAAAAAAGGAAACCAAGAATCATACTATATAACGTAGAAAAGACATAATAAAAGAAGAATTAGCAGAAAAGCTTATAAGCCAAAACGAGTTAGGAGATGCAGACATAAATCTGGTATATTGTTATAAAGGCAAGTTCGGCAATCTATATATATAATTGGATTCTATCAGTAGATAGTTGCACTTTAAAAAAATTAAAGAAAAATATAAACTTTATATAGGGTGGTCTAGTGTTAGTTTTAAATACCTAAGAGTAACACAGTGTTCTAAATGTCTTAAATATGACCATCAGGTGAAGATCTGTAGGGGTTCAGATACATGTAACAGATGCGCCACACACACAGTATAATGATATTAATAAAGAAAGCCAAAACATAGCTTGTAGAAATTGTGTTGATCATAACAAATTTAAAACTAGATTCGACACAAACCATGAGGCAGGAAATAAAAGTTGCAAAATATACGAAAAATAGATCAATAACATTCTAACAAAAATAAATTATGCATAAAAAGTCGAACATTAATCAATTTAAGTTTTCATACCTCAATTTGATACATTGTCGAGCCGCGAACGCAATTTATGCAAACGATTTATTAAAACTCAAAATATAGCATCATTAAACGATCCATTATATATATATATATATATATATATATATATATATATATATATATAT
>JAPDSC010152284.1:57009-111820 GCA_026290005.1 Latrodectus geometricus
TATATATATATATATATATATATATATATATATATATATATATATATATATATATACGAAAACAGAATCACAGGCTTTAGTAGAGATTACAATATAATAGCAGGTTGGTTGGGTTTTGTGGAGCAAAGTCCAAAAAGGACAAGCCGTGCCAAATATAATAGCAAGAGATCAACCAAAAGCTGCATTAGCAATCAAAAAGGAAATTACAGCAGAATTGTTACAAAATTTAGTAATCATGTAAATTACTGCAAAATCCGACAGTATATGGTTTGCACTAATTATATTCCTCAAAACAGACTATAGGAAGATTTAGATAAAATTGAACAGTTTAATTAAATATCATGATTATAAATTGTTTTTATTCAGAGATTTTAATACCAAATCGCAGCTTGGGGTCCAAGACCAGCAGATAGCAGGGGAGAGATTTTAATTGATTTCATACAAAAACATAATTTGATCATTGAGAACGATTCTAATAGTTAACCAGCATTTTCAATCACAATTGGCAATAGCAGGATTGACCTATTATTAACAAAGAATTTAACAAAAGAAATCTAAAATTTCCCAATTTTCAATCATTTTACCGCCAGCGACCATCTATTAATGTTATGTGAATTAATAGAAATTAAAAATCAATCAGAAAAATAACATCCAATATAAAGAAACACTAAATTGGGATACCTTCAAAAAGCAATTAAAATTAATACCCGAAGAGTTTTCCCCTCTTGAAGAGAATATTGAAAATATTATAGAATCAGTAAAAAAATAGATTACTCCAACTATGGATAAAGAATAAAAAGAAAACTAACTTAAAAATAAGAATTATAACTACCGATGGACGATAGATTTAACAACTCAAAGTAAAATTAGATCCCTAAGAAGAGAATATCAAAAAGAACAAGACCTCATTTTAAGAAACAAGAAAAAACAAGAATTTAAAAGAAATACTAGCATTTATAGAAAATCAGTATTAGAAACCAAGAAGATTCCAAAGAATACCTTAATAAAAGACAAAACAAAAGTTTCTAAAGTAACTAGTCCAGTAAAATTAGACATTGAGAAGTGTCAAAGGATTTTAACGAATCAACAAATTGAATTTTAAGGTTTAATTTTCCAAAATTGAATTGCAGTGAATTTCAAGATTATTTAACAGTGGATAAGGATGATCCCGAATTTACCATAAACGAAGTTGACGAAACAATCAAAGAGATGGACAGGAATAAAGCCCCTGGAATCAACAACATATGTTTAGACATACACATGGAATCATTTTATACCAATAAAGACTGGTTACAATGATTTTGTTTTAGAAAAGCAATTTTCCCCAAGTTCTGGAAAATATCCAAAATCCCTCTTCCCAAAAGAAGGTAAAGATAAGTTGATAGCGAATCACATAGATCAATATGTTAATTATGAATATGGGGAAAGATCTTTGACAAATTAATTTTAAAAAGATTACAGTTCCATTACATTAAAAGGAAAGTATCCAAAATCAATATGGATTCACTAAAGGGAAAAATACAAATGATGCATTAGTGGAAATTGTTAAGAAAAATCAGGGAAAACAGAAACAATAAGCAATATATTTGTCTAATCTTTTGACATTAATAATGCCTTCAATAGTGCTAGATGGACTGACATTAAAACCATATTAAGCAAAGAATACCAAACAATTTATTCGGATCAATTCTTTTCTAAATAACATTCTACATTGATGTTATGGGAAACAATAAAGAATACAATATTGGGATACCGCAAGGATCGAACCTGGGACCATTTTTTATGGTTGATATTAATAAATAAAGATTTTGGGCCAAATACAAACTGTCAAATATTCGCTGAAGACTTAGTATGACTTGGAATTTATAAGTATGGCTATCCTTTCATTGAACTGTCGAAACAGCCATTAAAATTAATCAGTAACTGAGCAAATAAGTACGGTCTTAAATTGAGTTACCAAAAATATAAATACACAATATTTGTAATAGGAAAAGAAATAAGAAGGAAACCGACAATTATAATTAATGATCATAGAATAGAATATACGGATACACCGAAATATCTAGGTATATATTTCTACTCAAAATTAAATTTGATTAATCTAAATATTATAAAAGAATAAATCAATAATTTACAAAATAAATTAGCAAGAATATATCGAGTCACACATGGGGTTTAAAAACATGCATACTTAAATTACTATACAAAACAGTAATAGAGAGTATAATACACTACGATTGCTCAGCTTAGTACTTAAATATAGTAAAATTAAATAGAAAAATCAAATACAGAAAATATCCCTTCTGAAAATAACAAAATCATTTAAAACAACCTCAACAGAAGCACTGCAGATTTTATCAGCATGTATCCCTATAGATAGAACGGTGAAAGCATCACAATTGTTCGATAGGCTATGGAAACTAAAACAAGAAATAAGAATCGATGTAAATATCTATAAGGAAAATGATGTTTTAATACAGAGAATTATCATAAAAGAACCATGGATTAATATATCCACTCCATGTAATAATGAATTAAATCACAACGATCATTACGTTTATACCGACGGATCAAAAATGGATGATAGAATAGGATGTGCAGCATTAATATATACTGGAAATAACTTAATACATAAAATACAATTAAGACTGAATGACAGAACAATATTTGAACCTGAATCCACAGCAATACTAGAAAGCATGAAATATATAATTGAACATAAAGTAACAAGATGTCTTATTCATTTAAACGCTAAAACTGTCTTAATGGCTTTAGAAAAATACCCACATCAAAGTAAAACAATAAATATCTAGGAAATTCTGGAAAAATACCCATCCACTTTTACAATGCATTGGGTGAAAACCCACATAGGTATTTTATGTAACGAAGAAGCAGATAAAGCTGCCAAAGAGGCAACAGAATTTAATGTAATACATAAGAAAATAAAATTAAGTAAACGAATAAAACAAATATTAAAATGGCAATTGAAAACCTGGCAACATAGATGGAACATCTCAACTAAAACTAGTAGATATGGTTTCTTTAATATTTCAATAAGTAGATTATCAACAGACTTCATTAATCAGATCTTAACAGTTCACGGAACCTTTGGTACATAAAGACAACACCATCATAAAACAAATATGTTCCTACGATAAAGAGATCCAAGATTAAGAACATCTTATATTTAAATTGAGAAAATACACAATGAAATTAGAACTAAATTATAATTAATAAGTTTTGGAATGGTAATTCCTAAGAATTACCATTCCAAAACATTAAAAAAATTATCATTAAATAATCAATTTAGACAAGGAATAAGAGAAATAATGTTTATTGAACTACAAACACAATTAGAAACTACAGTATAAGACGATTAGGAAAACTAGGAAAATTGAAAAATCAATGAATATTAAACAAATGAAATGTAATGTACAATAACAATGTAATTTAATATATTTTTCTTTCTTTCTCTTTTGTAAGACTAAAGAGAAGTAAATTTATAACTTCAAGATGAAGTTTTTTGTTAATTTCTAAGTTTTAATTTTAATTTATTTCTTTTTTCATCATCTGTTAAAGCTTCAAATGAAGTTAAATTGTATTAATTGGTATGCAAAAATATTTTTAATAAAGTACAAAATAAGTCTTTCGGCCAGTGGAATCCCAGATGGAGGCTTGCATAGGGCTAATAAATATCTGTAGATCCTCGTTTCTGGCAGAGACTGCTATCAGTGACACATAATATGACCGAATACCTTCGGGTGGGACGGTTCAATCATTTAAGTTTACCGTGTTGATGACGTTGTTGCGATAGTAATCCTGCTCAGTAAAGAGGAACCGCAGGTTCGGACACTAGATACATGTGCTTGGTCGAGTAGCCAGTGGTGTGAAGCTACCATCCGTGGGATTATGACTGAAAGCCTCTAAGTTAGAATGCCCTCTAGTCACTGCAACGATATCATTCGCATCTTGCGCATCGTTGGGCAACTTTAGCAGGGCAGTAGATCTGCCTCTGATGGGACAGACTACTCTGGCTACGAGGACTCTTCGATTAGGAGCATTCTAGAGAACGTTGAGAATGGCATCTCCGTCCGAAATTTGGCTCCAAAAAAAGACTTCGAAATACGAAAGTGGGTCCAAACCCTCTAGGTGGGATGCCATATCGTCCGTAGACTACCTAGGTACTAATCTGGGTGTTGTACGTAGTAGAGCAGCCACCATACTGCGATCTATTGAGGCTCATCCTCTGACTGGAAAATTTATTTTTATAGGTTTCAGTTGATCGCGTGTGCTAATGCACGTTTTACCAGTTATTGTTATTTTCCTTCCAGTTTCATTTTATCTCGTGTGCTAATTTTAGACTGCCATTTTAAGTTACAGACAAATATGGCAGCACTCGTAAGCAGTTTTGGATTGTTGATCCACCTAAATGATATATTTTATTATTTAATCCCTTAACCGGCTATCCACACTTAACTCTGGCAAAACATTGTGCGTTTACCGGCAAACCCGAGCCCCTTGGTAACGACAACTGACTTCACTGCAATGTGCTTCAAGTAAATTAATGCAGAACCATGATCAATGAATACTGTGGGTTTTCTGTTTTTGTGTCCGATGCAAGGCCGTGACACTGAATGTGTGTGATGCTTGGGTACTTAGTACCAGAAAATTAAAAGATTAATGCATGAATGATTGCACGAATGGTACGTATTGTGTGATACGGCATGGGCCAATACACCGCACAAAAACCAAATAGAGTTGAGGGCGACGCCTAACTGTCAATTCGAAAATTGAAGTTGGGTATTCGGTCTGGCTTTAATGCCGAGATCGTTAAGTACCAACCTTGGGATCATAGGTTAATGCCCTGCCCTTGGTCAGTGGAAATTCTGTCAATCTGTACTTGATGGATATTAGCTGCGTGATAACGACGCCACTGTTTTTGGCTGTGATTGCGAGAAACGGCCCCGCAAGTTCATGCGGTTAGGGGCTTGTGCGTTGCCTTCGAGAAATGCTCTCCGATCCGATTTTGACTGCCTTGGTAGTCCGTTGTTTTGAGGGACCGGGGAATGAGCCCCCCCCCATGTTGGTCCGGTTCTTTCTGAAGTGCAAGTTCCATAACAGGGTGGGGTAGGGCGGACGACATACATGAAGCCTAGCGGGTTATCGATTGCAGCTTGGAAATGGTGGCGGAAACGTGTCGGGGATGGTTCGGGCGTGTACGCTGTAAGACACTAAAGGGCCAATGACAAATTCAAGATTAAGCTTAAAACGGGTTGTACGGCTATAGACTCGCGTTGCCCTACATACAGAAGAGAATGTGTGCCCAACCATAATCCTTTTGAGATTTGATATGAAACAGCCAACATAAATAACGAGTACTGTTTTTACAGGTAAACTTAGCGCGGTCTAGGTCAGCAAAATTAATGGCTTTTAAAAACGCAAACAGATTGCGATGGAGTGGTACCCCTAGCAAGTCTTGTAAATTTAAAATATCACTATTGAAAATATGATGCGGAAACTTAAAATCTGGACACACAATTAAAATATGGTGTACTGTGTATGGTTCATCACACGTTTCATGCCAAGGATTTAAATAACTCAAGAAGAGATTTGTGGGTGAAACGCGTGTGACCAATACAAAGGCGAGTCAGTCTCGACATCTGCGCTTCGTACACGTAAAACATGTAATGGATTGATTAATGAAAATATGGAATGGAGTTTGTTGCGGACTTGCATGTTCCAAGATTCATGCCAAAGAGAATTTTTAAGATGTTTTAAACATTTTCTCACATCTATTGATGGAACTGAACACAGAATAGAAGTGGATGCAGATCTCGCAGCCGCAGCCTTCTCATTACCATCTATTCCTATGTGGCTTGGTATCCGGCAAAAAAGTACCTCGAATCCATTTCGAGAGATTGAATCAAGCAGTTTGAAAATTTGGACACAACTGGGTGGCAATTGAAGTTAGGATTTTTCAAAGCTTCTAAAACACTCTTACTGTCAGTGTATATACAGTATTTATGTACGTTTTTAGTACTCACAGACTGAAGTGCACGGTATATAGCCATGGCTTCAGCAGTGAAAATGGATCAGGATTTGTGAAGGCTGTAACTGAAGGAGGTATTGTCAATATAAATTCCACAGCCAACGTGCCCCACAGTTTTGGATCCATCAGTGTAGATGGTAGTGTTCACTGAGTGCATGGTTGTGTGGGTTAAAAATTTTTACAATAAAACTGATGTTTAGCATTGTCAAATCATTAAGTGTAAGGCAGTTAAACTTTAGAAAGTACATTATGTGATCATAGTTTTGCACATTGAAACTTTGTATCAAATTTCAGTATTTGCATAATTTTGGCGTAATGAAATTTTAACGAGAGTCATTTCGTTTAAATTTTCTTCCTATTGTGATTTTTGCACACCAAGACTGAAAAAAAGAAAAAGGTTTCGTAGGTTTTTCATTCATTGGTCACTTTTTGCACACTGTGGCTAATTTGACTATGATCTGCTGCCTAAATTGATTCCGAACTACTACAAACATTAAAGAACAAGGTTGTATTCAAACCCACGAATTATTGAATCGAACGCAAGAATGCTAACCATTCAACTGCCAACTTGGCTAAACAGCTCAAGATCCACAACATAAAATGATTGCCGAATAATATGAAGGATCTATGAAGCAAAGGCTTGTCGACTTTGCATTACGCACACGGAATGCCAATGCAAATTATTTGTAGTAATACAATTAAGTGCCAATGCAAATTATATGATTAAAATAAAGTCATTTTTAACTATGAATTTTGAACTATGACTACAAAAACTATGAATTTCTTAATTTGATAATCTACTCAAGATTAATGTTTAATTTTTAAATTTTCTCAGGTCTAAAATTTTGCTACATATGATATTGTAATATATTAATGTTTTAGTTTTGCATAATTGTTTTTCTGAATGTCAGAGCTTTTATAATTTAAGAGTAATTGTTACACTTATTGACAAATCAGATATAGCATGGTAGGGTATAAGCGAATAACTGGTTATATCATTTTGGATTTAAGAAAACAAAATGGGTTATAAATTTGACACATTCATAACATTACTTATGCTCCAATATATTTTCAATGTGCAATCATAAGCTGTACGAATCTTAAAATTTCGTGTAAGTCATTTCTTAACATGCTAAAGGATTCTTACCTCGACGAGGAGATGGCAAAGAATCTGGTCTAATAAAACCACTTCTGAGTATCATTAGCATTTTTTCTCCATCAAAATATCTGAAAAAAGAGCTGGTATAATACCATTTATATGCTACATAATCAGCATAATATTTATACATAATTAGATTAATTGTAGGTTGTGTACAGCAATAAGGAGACAAAAGTTATAATACACTCTAAAAATTAGGGATGAAGGATTTAAAATAATACATGCAGTAAAAACATTACAAGGAATTAAAATGACCCGACTTTAATATGTAACTTGAAAGATCATGAAAGAGGGATGATTATACTTGTATATTCCATCAATTAGCACTTTAGCAAATAGAAGGATTGTGTGAAATTTAATGACACAAGGTTCTGACTAGGACAAAGTGAGTCAAGCACATTTTAAATGAAATTTAGAAAAGTATTGCTTAATTTAAAGATCTTATAAAGTTAAAAACAAAATCATGTACAAAGTAGGATGCAGTAGAATGTAAAAGGCAAAGAAATCATGGACATAACTCTTTCCAATAAGATAGCGTGATGTTAAAAAGGTATAATTAAAATATGCAATACGATAGTGATTAAAAACTAGGTAATCAAAATATTCTGAACAGCGTATTACCTATTGCATGTAGTACAATAGGGCTTAGGGATAACTTAAAAACAAGTTAGTAAAGTTAATTTGCCCTATGCGTAAATGAAGGAGTTTTAGATTGGTGTAACGGCAACTCTGGCAATGGAATTATATCTGCAAAGATAGTAATTTGATCATAGTTCATAAATTCTGAAATGTCCTTGGACTTTTTGCAAGAGATTTTCAAATCAGAAGTACTTTTACACAGACATGAATTTCTGGCTGCTTTATCAATTCCATCTGTACCTGTGTGACTAGGTATCCAATAAAAGATTTCATAGCCTCGGTTTCGTAAAGTATCTTAAATTGTAAAAATTTGAGAAATTACTGGATGATAATGTATGTCAATATTTTTTATTGCTTCCAAGATGCTCATGTTATCAAGATATACGCAAAATTTATGTTCATTGTTATATGAAAACTTAAGAGCATGATAAATTACTGTACCTTCAGCAGTATATATATATATATATATATTTAAAGCCTTGTTAATGTCTTGATAGTAAGGGGTGTTTTCAAAATATATATCACTTGCAGCGCAACTCTTTTGGAACCATCAGTTAAATATAGGAACACTGATTGCGATGAGAGAATGTTTAAAAACTGGGTTGGTACTTCATTATTATAGCTAAGAAAAGTGTTATTGTAGAGGTATTAAATTGAATATTTTTACAATAGTCATGGTATAGACTCGCCCATTAAATACCTCAGATAGGCCAAGATATTTGAATTTAATTTGGAAAAGAGTATAATATTAGAGCAAGAGAAGTGTGCTCAAAACACAAAGGATGAGGGGGCACATATATGATTTTAAAGTTTATAACCCGTTGTTGGCACCTTAAATTCAGTGTTATTTGATTACAAATTACAAACTTTGTATAGAGGAAGAACAAAATGAACCTGAAAGTACCAGTAAGGCAAAACGATACTGTCTAGTCAATTTAAGACAAATGATATACAATAGAACTATACATCCATATACAATAGAACTGTAATAAATTCAAGCGAGTATCCTAGTTTGATAAACTAATGACATGTGATCAGCTCCCCAAGAAATGTTATACAGATTCATGATAATGATCTCTTATGATCTTCATGATCTCTCGCATTTCATTCACAGACTAGAAAGTGGGGAAGTACCGTTAATTTCTTGTCTAAAATTACCCCAAGAAATCTTAACCCTGATTAACCATGGAAATTGATACACTGGCATCTTAATATCAGGGAGTGGATGTAAGTTATTATCATGCAAAAAATGTACACATCTACTCTTACTTGGAAATAAAGCATGTACGTTTCTATAACACCAATTAACAAGGTTGTCAACTATTGTTTGTAACTAATGTTCTACAATATACGTATTCGGTTCTTGACATTGTATCTGTAAATCAACATATAAATTGCCGTCAACAGATGGAAAATATTGCTCATATGCAAGTACTTTCGAAATGTTTCCCTGGGGAACTCCCTCAGGTTTAACAAAAAGATAACTGATCCTGTGAGTTTTTAAAAGCACCCAATTGTAAAAAGTTTATAGTAGGTTACTTCTTAAGTCAAAGTTAGTCAGGAGAATACCGTACTAAGTATGCTGTCAAATATTATCTCTACCAAAATAGAAAATTAGATTTAACAAAAGCATTGCGTGTCTGTTTCCAAATGCAGTGTTGTCAAGCATTGACCTTTCTTTACGGAAACAAGTGTAGACATTTAAATACTCTCATTTTTCTCTGAAATGATTCACGCGGACATTTACCATACGTTCAACCTTAAAACGTTTTGACCAGAAAGTTCGTAAGAATTATTAGACAGAATTTCAAAGAATCTTTACCAGATTTTAAAATATCTTTCCTCCACTAACTAGGATAACTTTATTCATTCCAGATTCTATTGAACGTAAGTGGATTTGATAAAGATCCAAAACTAGAATGACGTAGCATTACTTATATTATTACTTTTATAGTATGTGGCATTTTCTAATTCAAATATCTTGATTTTGCAATTGTGAATATGTGTTTCTTTACTAAATACATAGAGGTTTTCTCCGCAACATATTTAATCTAAAAAAATTCTGACTATATTATTCAAAGCAAGACATTAAAGCAAAAGATTCTGCAATGACATTAGCTGTATCAACAGAAGAGTATGAACAAGTCTTTCATATACATAAGAGGAATAGAAAATTAGCTATGCACACCACCATTTGATTTAACTTTTTCGTCCAGGTGGTAAAACGAAAAAGTCTGAGGACGGCTATGGTACAACAGTTATACCATAGCCGTCCTCATTGGGTTTTTTCCTCATTTCAAGCTCGGAACTTTCTCCAGCTCAAATTTCTCGGTGCAGTTGATGGAGATTTTATTGCTGCTTTCTTGTGCCTGAAAGTCGTAAAAACTGGGGACTTGTACAAGCGGATTCAACGGAAAATGAATGTGTTGAGATCAATTTGTGCAACAATATACTTTGGAGAATCTGAAGACTAGATTTTAAGATTTTATAATAAATGTTTCAAAATTGAATATACTATATTAAAATTTTATTTTTTCAAGATTTCTCAAAGCATTCAACAGTTATTTTCCTGCACACGAAGACAGGGATTGAGTTCAAGATAAATTTCAATCCACTACTCATTCAAGTCCAAGATAGAATTCGAATTAACGAATTGTTGAACCTATTAAACTTCAGTGAAGTAGAATATTAAGTATAACTTTACTGCATTAAAACAAAGAAATATAAATTTGGATACCAGTGGAACTTTAATAATAGATGAGAATATTAGTAAGTAAAACAATTAACAAGAAATTCTAAGAACAATCGTCATATTAAGTTTTCTTAGTATAACAAATATATTTTAAAGCGTTTGCTAATAACATAGTTTAGTACTTATTCCTAAACGTATATTTTCATGATGAAAACTTTAAACTGAAAACTACAGGGACGACAATATTTTGAAGGGCATGTATTTCGATAAATCTGAATTCCTTAATTTCTTAAAAGCCAGCGAGTCAACACACATTAAATGGGGTTCAGGCGTTGACTTGTAACTGATATTTCTTTCATTTGTGATCTAATTCAAGCAGCTTAAAATCTAAACTGTCTTCAGAACCTCCATTCGAGGATGAAGTTGAACACATTAAAGAGCGAAAGCAGAGTTCTAAAATTCTCGCTGAGAATAAAGAAAGTGATTGAATTATTCCATCATTTTAGATAAAAAACCAGCAGAAACATTAAAATAATGAAACTTTATAAGTACCTGTTATTTAACATACTATAAGAATTATGTCAATGTTATTCACAACATATTCTTAAAAACTGCGATATTACATGCATATAGAATTTTACATTAAGAAACTTGCAAAAACACAATTCAGAATTTAAACCACGAAATTTAAGAATTGTTACATTGTAAAGTAATATGTAGTAACAAACTTAAACAAATAGCTTTAAGTACTGTAATAGCATTTATTAAAATGTTAAGAAATTTATTACTAGAAAGGTACACTTCATGGTGGTTAATTCTTACCTCTATTACATTATGTATTCTTCCAGTGAAGAAACTGACATTTTACAAGATGTTTTAAAACAATGTTTTTGATTCTTTTACAAATTCTTACTGCAATTCGCGAAATTTAACTTAGATTTATAATTCTGAGTCAAAATTAGTTACGAATCCAATATTGCAATATTTAAAAATTGTACAACGTCGAATTTTAATACATTGAAGATAAATTTTGAGACTTAAATTGTTAATTGACTGAAAAAGAAAAAATACAATAGTCAAAAGTTTTACTTTTGACTCAATTTTTAATAACACTATTCAACAAGCATTCAAATTAAGAAAGTAGTTCACACAATTGTCAGAAACAAATATATCAAAATAAACTTACCGTCAAAAATTAGAAATATGCAGTTTGCTTAGAATTAAAGCCGTATATAATGGACGTATATAAAGTAGTTCACACAATTGTCAGAAACAAATATATCAAAATAAACTTACCGTCAAAAATTAGAAATATACAGTTTGCTTAGAATTAAAGCCGTATATAATGTTTTCTTATGGAATCAGGTGATTTTTTAAACCGGTTGAGCTGTTTCTGGAGTTAAGAAAATAACACAAGTTTACCACCGATCTGGCTCAGTGGTCATGATTCTTTTTTCAATCTCATAACAATAAATTTAAAAATTACTGGTGAAATTATTGATACCAATAGTTAAATTCTTTTTTTTTCCTGACATTTTATATTATACGATCGTATTTTAGATTTGAAAATTAAATTGTAAAATATATTATTTTGCATTAGCATTGTGCAAGAAGTATAGAATGAGCTGTAATAAAGCTTAAATTATTAGACAGTTTTAATTTAATTCAATTCAATTTTCATCATCGTCCGTCGATTTGTAGTTAATTAATTTTCATATAAAGTCAAAGAAATAATGTTAGACACGAATTGGTTAACAGATGCATAATTTTGAATGTGGGTCTTCGATTAAGTTTTTATTTTGTTAAAATCGACGATACATTTTTACTAATTGTTAAAATTAATTCTGTGTGCTACATTATGAATACAAAAGACTTAATTTTTTCATCATTGTTCATAACAAACCTCTTATTTCCAGATATTTTTATACTCTCTGGTTATGGTTATCCAAAAATTACTATATATATATTATATATTCCCAAGGACTAAAGCCCATTTTCATTCATAGACACGCCTTGTAGAGGACACTCTACTGAAGATTTTGATGTAGCATATGCTAGGGTCCTTTTATTTATCGAAGACTTAATACAAAGTATAGAGAAAGTACGAAAAACACAAATTGTTTCGTTGTGGAGGACCATGAAAAAAATTGCTAAAAAGTAAATCTTTAATTTATCCCCAAATTTTATGCGCTGATGCCTTAGCATATTACAAATTGAAAAAAGTGCCGATATTGCTCTCCCGACGTTCATACTAATTGCCTATTTTTAGTTTAAGAATATTTCTGTTAAAATCATCAAAATAGATGCAAAATGTTGAGTGCAAGTATTTCTATTGAATTTTTATTCTATAGAAATACTTGCACTCAAACTATTTCTATTGAACAGTTTCATCCTGAATAATGGACCAGCTTTCTGCATTAACTATTGATTGGTGGCCGATTTACCATAAGTAATTCACAATTCCTAACGATTAAACTAGTCTGGAAGTAGGCAAAAGAAAAATAAATTATACTTCAAATATTCATCAACAAAATATCACCAAATATTTTGGCTTACATCACAATATTTTTCACCTACATCAGGAAATGGTAACTCAAAATTTAGTAAAGTTGTCAGGACATAAAGTAGCATAAAAAGTACTTTGCAAACTGTCAAATGTAAAAGTTTCGTAGGTTCAACTGAAAATCCCAGAATAATGTCTGTGATATTATCTATAACAATACCACACAGGAACCGAATGTACTTTTTGGCTTACAAATGTCATCAATGAATTTTCGTTGAAGTTGTGAGGAAAAAAATCGTATGCAACAAATCTTATAAATAAAGAAAATTCCTGTCCTATAAATAAGATGGATGTCTCAGTAGAGGAAGGTTAATAATTGCTGCATAGAGTTTTAAGTCATTGGAAATTTCATCATCCACATCGGTAATAAATCAATTTAAAAGATTAAACGCTCTTTATTCCTGTTATAATTTTTTTGTTTGATAGAATTTAAGTTGCATGCGTATGTTCATACCATATGTGTAACACATTCGATGTACTTCATTTAGCTAATTTTTAGATTATTTGATTTAAAAACACCATCCAATCAATAATAAAGATATTGTTATATCTATTATATGATAATATTTAGTATTAATTTGAAGATGTTTGAGGACATTTTTGTAGTTTAGATACTTTTTTAACAAATCTTTTTGTAAAGTTAAAGCAATATTTAAAAATAGTAACCATATATAAAATAAAAACTTTTCCCACAGGAAATAGCTCTTGAATTAATGTTATGACAATTTCAATTTTGTAACATTAATGTTGCATTTTGAAACACTCATATTCTTTTTTTATGATAACATTTAATTATTTACATTTTTTCTGTATTTCTTTAGATATTTATACATATTTTAATCTTTAATTTTTTTAGGATTTGTGCCTCATGCTTATTTGATAGAATGGTGATGGCTTGTGTTAAAATTCAAAACATGATCGAAATATATTGAAAAATCTTACAATGATTAAAAATAAAATTATCGTCAAAACATAATACTTTAATTTATTTCTGTACAGCCAAGATCATAAACTATACTTTTTATTAGTAGCTAAATATATCACCTTGTAGGAATTAAATTGATTTTTTTTATTGAAGTTTGAAGGTATCACATAACTTGAAAAATATAATTTTAAAATTGATTAGTTTACCTTGGTTTAGATATAAACGTAGATTATCTGAACATATAACTAAATATTTTGTACAAAATTCAGTTTATAATTAAGATTAAAATGCTTTTGCCGAATCAACATTTTACTCAATTTATTAAACTTTGAATTCTCATTTTTTAATATTTTATAATTAATTTTTTATCATAACTATATCATACAAAGTTATAGTATTATATTTTAGGACATGAATTAATTTTATGGGTTTGATAGGTGTAAAACAATTATTTTTACTCTCTAATCTAATGGTTTTCACAGTAAAAATAATTGAACTGTAGATAAAATTTGCATGATTTTTGTAAATATAGATTCTCAAATATCTTTTCTGAAATACTTTTCTTCTTAAATTTGACTTCAAAGCAGTCAGGCTTTTGGCTTCAAAGCAGTCAAATTAAATATAACTAGCAAAAAGTTACAGTAGAGATTAAAAAGAATTAATATATTTTATACCTGTAGTGAAAACCATATGTTAACTCTAAGAAATATATTATTTTACTAATCTTCCGCCACTCGTTAGCATTAAAAAATGAAACAATATATAATAAATAGATTGATTGCTTGGTTGATTGATTACCCTTGCATATGATTACAGACTACAGACCAATATATCACATATTACGAACATACATAAAATCCTTTCTGTTTATGTAAAATTTGTCTTTATTATCCAGACTGAAATCAATTATTGAAATAGCATCATTGATCACATTTAAGAAAAAGAGTTTATAGCAAAAAGCTTTAATGATTGATTTATAGTTTTTTTAACAAAAATAAATCAAGCTTTTAAATTATCTATAGATTTCCAAGACACATTAGCCATTAATACATTGTTTATCCTTATAGTTTTATTAATTGTAAAAATTGTGTGTGTAATATGAAAAACTCTATGCCCTTTAATTTATCCTTTTTATAAAACTAAAAGTAAATAATAAATGTCAACAAAAAATAAACTCATATATTTGTTAAGTCTCTATGAATTTTTCCCTTATGTTTTTTACTTCGTTATTTTTATATTTTCGCATTCCATATTTTTTATTATACTTTGATATCTCTTCTTCATTAAGAATTTTGTAAAAATACTTAAGAATTCACTAGTAGCCTGTTTACAATTATAATAAGTAGATTTAAAAATTTATTTTATTAAAATTGCTTACAAATTTTTAAATAATTACTTTAATACTAATTTTTATCATTTGCACTAACTAGCTAATTCTAATATAGATTCAGAAAAACATATTCTTAAATTATGATAGCAACTACTTTATTTGATGACTATTTATTGCTCTCAATTTGTGTCTTTGTCAATATGTTTTATTTTTTAGTCGAAATTCACAAAGCTAAATTAAGTAATATTTCTTAATCCATGAAAATTAGCATTATTTTAAGGAAATTTTGCAACAGCTTTATGCGCTTTTTGTTAAAAAAATGTAAATAAATTATTTTGCTGATAAACTATTGTGTTTTAGTTTTTAAATAATAAATTTCTTATAATTTTCTTGTACGTGCAAGAGTATACTACATTTCATCAACACGTGTCCTTTGTTTGAAACTCATTCATAAAATCATGGCCAAGAACTGGAGAGCACATGTGCAACAAAAATAATATGCACAATAAATTATTAAGATCTAATTATGAAGTGCTTTAATTGTAGATGTTACACATAAAACTAACTTTTTACAAAATCACTGAAGACTTTGAACATAGACAAAAACAGTGAGGACTCGATTAATTGAAATCTTTTAATAAGGACTAAGCTTATAGGCATGAATAAGGAAAGACGTTCAACATAGAAAAAACCATTGAAAACACGAATATTGTAAGTGTATATTAAGCAAAATATAGGCAAGTAGTAAAATCTTTTTTAAATTCTATTTTCAGCTATATTTAGCTGATTTTTCAAAAAAATACTCAAGTTTAGTTAAAGAACTTTTTCACAAGAATTAAAATATTTAAAAGAAAGTTAAGAATTACAAATTAAAATAAGAATAAATTATATAAACTTGAGAATATATGTTTAATGTTTTATACATCCATTTTAAACAAAATTCTCTCTTTATTACATAAATTTATTAAATTATTTGAAGTTAAAATATTTCTTTAAATGCTGTACGAAGTATTTGTAAAATATCTTTTCGATAATGTTTTTAAGATGCATAAGTTTAACTCTGTTTGTCAGAATTTTCAATTCAAAATTATCAAGTAAATATCGAATTATTTCCCTAACCAAGTTTTTAGGGAAATACTTGCTATATTCTTCTTTGATCGAAAACAATTATTGTATTATTTGAGTAAATAAAAACCTAAGTTCTTAACATTTCATTCTTCTCTAAGCATTCGCTTCTATTTTACTTTTCATATACGCATTACTTCAAATATTATGCACATATTCTTTACAAATAAAGGTTTTATTTTACTAATAAAGGTTTATTATTTTAATATTCTTTATTCATTCTTGTAGAAATGCAATGAAGTATTAATTAAATTTATTTACGAATGTTTTTCTTTTTTTTGTCCCCATTAAATAAGGTAAAATTAAAGAAACATTCTACAATATGAGCATATTAGAGTGAGCTATATGTAAATTTTATTTCTTTACAAGTTTTCAATGCTTTCAAAGTGGCAAAATTATTTCAAATATAGTAAAAAATAATATATAACATTAAATCTATAATTATCATGATAAAAAAGCAAATATAAAATTTATAAAAGTTGGAAATATATAACTCAATTTATTTTTGCAACAATAAATATACATTCAGATGATATGTAAGCACAGTAGATTATAGTTAAAACTTAAAAAGAGTAACGATTATTTTTTATCAGAGAATTACAATAACTTTATTGAAATTACAATAAGTCTTTTTTCACGACATATATTTTATACAATTTTACTATATAAGTTATCTAAAAGCACCTAATTTGCTAAATATAATTATTTTTTTCAAAAATTTCCTAGATAAACAACTTATATTATTTTCTCTTGTTATATAGTAAGCATAAACTTATGTTTATTTTTCATATGATTATTTTTTAGAAAACCAACAAAGGAAAATTAATTAAAAATAAGGAAGCGGAAAGATTTCTTTCTGTGTTATAGAAAATTTGTTACAGAAATAATTTATATGGAATACGGTAAAATTTGAAACATTTCCGTATTTTACAGAAAAGAATCCATTCATAACTCAACAGCCTGAGCAAGTTTTTATTTTCAAGAAGATCTGTTAGATTTTTAGGATAAGTATAAGCACTAATTGTTAAACATTAATGAATAAATGTTGGATTTTCGTCATTAGCCTACGCATTAACTTTTCCATGTAATGTTATGTTTAACTACCTCTAAATAAGAGAATAGTTTATGTGCAAAGAAAGGAAGTGCTAGTAATTCACATGTTGTTTAATATTGTGTTGGTTTTATTATAGAGGCTTATTTATACTTATAAAATCATATAAAGTTATTTTCCCCTTCATTCACGCATTTACGTTCAGTTTTTTTTTTTTTTTTTTTTACATTTTATTTCTTAAAATCCTGTTATGGCTTTAAATAAAGTTTTCTTTTTTTTCCTTGTCACTGTAGGAGCTGCTGATGAATTTGGTTAATTCATTTGGAGGTGCTGATGCACCAGAAGAAGCAAAGTACCCAGATCATCTGTATCCCTGTTAGAAGAAAATTTTTTGCCAAAAAGATATTTTTTAAATAGTTCATTTTGACTCAGTTATTTCTTTGTTAAAGGATTTTATTTTATTTACAAACATATTTATCAAATTTCATGTCTACATAATCCCTCAAATTTATTATTCAAAAAATAATTATATGATTAATAAATTTAAATAACAATTTTATGTTAATATAGTAAAAGATATAATTTCAAATGCAATTAAATTAAGTTTTTTCTACATAAGTAGTAATATTTATTTGATACGCATCTGAGAAAGTTAGAAATCTAACGTACAACAATAAATCAAATGCGAAATAGTATGAAATTTTTATTTCTACCCAGCAAAATCTTTATTTTCTGTTAAACTTGATCAAAATTAGAATGAAATAATAATTAGAAGAAAATTGTAAGTAAACATATATAACTGTTTACTCCTGTACTACAATATTTCCTAGTTTATATTACCCAGCTTGTTATTTTTTCATAAAATGCAATAAAAATTAGTTTCAATTTTTTGCGTAGTTTTTTTACTTAATTATATATAGCAGGTAATTATATTTTCAGAAATGATAAATAATGTTAAATTTTCAAGTACCAAAATACTCTATATTTCGAAATAAAAGTAGAAATTAACAAATATTTTATTGTGCATATAATAGCATTTTTCTTCAAAGAAGGCAAAAATGGTTTCTAAGAAAAGTAAGTGTGAAGCCTTAATTCAAAATAAATTACGAAAAACTTTTTGTTACTAATAAACTATCATATAACTATCTTTTCTTTGTTATTTCTTTATTATTTTATTAATTTGAACAAAAAACTCAAACTTTTGAATTTTTTTTAGTGAATTTATAATTAGGCATTATATAATATATATATATATATATATATATATATATATATATATATATATATATATATATATATGTCCTTTTTAAATTAAACGTGTTATATAATACACTACTGGCCATTAAAATTGCTACACCAGGAAGAAATGGAGATAACAAAATGATATTTATTTGACAAATATATTATACAAGAAATAACAAGTGGTTAAATTTTCAAAACATTTAGCAGGATAGATCCTGAAAAATCAGTACCCAGAACAACCACCTCTGGCAGTAATAACAGCAGTTATAAGCATGGGCATTGAGTCAAACAGAGATTGAATTGCATGTACAGGTACTGACGACCATGCAGCTTCAACACGCTGCCACGGTTCCTCAACCGTAGTGACTGGCGTTTGGTGACGAGCCAGTCGCTCGGCAACCATTGATCAGACGTTTTCTATTGGTGAAAGATCTGGAGAACGTGCTGGCCAAGGCAAGAGCCGGACATGTTCCGTATCAAGGAAGGTCCGTACAATACCGGCATCATGCGGTCGGGCATTATCCTGCTGAAACGTAGGGTTTCGCAGGACTCGAATAAAGGGTAGAGCCACGGGTCGTAACACACCAGAAATGTAACGTGCACTGTTCAAAGCACCGTCAATGTGAACAATATGTGACCGAGACGTGTATCCAATGGCACCCCATACCATCACGACAGATGATGGGTCAGTATGACGAGGACGAATGCACGCTGCCAGTGTGCGTTCCCCACGATGACGCCAAACACGGATGCGACCATCATGATGCTATACACAGAACCTGGATTTATCTGAAAAGATGACGTCTCACCATTCGTGCACCCAGGTTCGTCGTTGATCACACCATTGAAAGCGCTCTTGTCTATGACGCATCGTCAAGGGAAGCCGCAGCCATGGTCTCCGAACTGAGAGTCCATGCTGCTGCAAACGTCGTCGAACTGTTCGTTCAGAAACTTGTTGTCTTCAAAACGACCCCGTTTTTTGACACACGGCTCGTGACGTGGTTGCACGATCCATTACGGCCATGCGGATAATATGCCTGTCTTCTCGGCTGCTAGTGATAGGTGGCCGTTGTGATCCCGCATGGTGTTCCGTATTACCGTCTTGAACCCATTAATTCCATATTCTGCTAACAGTCATTGGATCTCGACCGACGCAAGCAGCAATACTGCGATAAGATAAACCGCAATCCCGGTACGCTACAATTCGGCCTTTAAGAAAGTCAGAAACGTGCTGTTACGCATTTCTCCTTCACACGAGGCATCACAACAACTTTTCACCAGTCAACAACGTTCAAATGCAATTTGTGTATGAGGAACCGGCTGAACAATTTCCTCATTTAAACACATTGTAGGTGTCACTACTGGCGCTTGCGTTGTCTGAATGCGCTGAAAAGCTAATCATTTGCATATTACAGCACCTTCTTTCTTTCGTATAAATTTCACGTCTGTAGCATGTCGCCTACTTGGTGTAGCAGTGTTAATGGCCAGTAGTGTATATTTTTCATAAAATTAAGCCTAATTTGTAATAAATGTGTTAGGTTCTAGTAAAACAAAATCTAATCTAATCTATTTCTATACAATTTCACGTTTGTTAGGTTTTTATGAATTTTTCCATTATTTTTTTCTTTATTTTTATATTTCACATTCCAAATTTTACATTAATGCTCATATCTCTTCTTTATTAAGAATATCGTAGAAATATTAATGAGCATTATATTAGTAGATTGTTTACAGTTATGTTTTTATTATGGTATTTATTATATGATTTATTTTATATTCTATGTTTAATTATTATAGCAAGCTTTTAGTTTAACTATTTATCATAAATTACAATTTTTTAATTAATTACTTCAAGGCTAATTTTTTTATTTGCATTAACTAGCAAATGACAAATTATAAGCATTATACAGCTACAAATTTCTAAATTATGACAGTAAATACTTTGTTTGGTGATTATTTATTAAGCTCTATTTCAATCATAATCATTTTTTTTATTTTTAATTTATAAACCTAAATAATATTATAAACCTAAATTAAATAATAATATTATCCATCTAAACATGCAATTCTAAAGAATTTTTGAATCAGCTTTATGTATTTTTTGTTAAGAAAATGTAAATAAATTATTTTACCGATGTATCATTGTGTTTTATGTTTCAAAATAATAAATGTCTTATAATTTTCTTGGACGTGCAAGAACTCATCCTATATTTGAAACTCATCCATGAAATCATAGCCTAGAAATGGAGAGAACATGTGCAACAAAATTAATATGCACAATAAAGTGTTTAGATCTAAAATATAAATTGCTTTAATTGCATATTTTACTAAATTTTAAAAAAAAATTGAAGACTTGAGTAATTAAAGACATTGAAATGGACAGAAACATTACAGGCATGAATAATAGAAGACAGTCAACATAGACAAAAACATTGAAGACACGAATATTGTAAGTGCATTATAAGCAAAATATAATCAAGAAGTAAATTCTTTTTTGAATTCTATTTTATATTCAACTGATTTTACACAAGAAAAAATACTCAAACTTAAATAACAAAATTTTTCACAAGAATGAAGATATTAAAAAAAATTAAATATTACAAATTCAAGTCAGAATAAATTGTATAAAATAGAAAATATGCGTTTAAAATATTATAACCATTTTCAGCAAAATTCCATTTTTATTGCATATATTTATTTAATGCTTTGAAGTTAAAATATTTTCTTAAATTCTCTATGAAGTTCACGTAAAATATCTTTTAAATAACATTTTGAAAGACAATGTTTGAACTGACAGAAAAATTTTCAAATTGAAATTATCAAATCAATATCAAATTATTTCCCTGAATAATTTTTCAGATAAATATTTCTTATTTTATTCTTTGATCGAAAAGCATTACTCTATTATTTGAACAAGTATAAATTTCTTTCACATCAATGCTTAACATTTCATTCTTCTCTAAACATTCTTTTGTGTTTTACTTTTCTTGGCCCTTTACGTGAAATATTACGAACATATTTTTATTTTATTTTTAATAAAAGTTTATTGTTTTAATATTTTTTATTAATTTTCGTAGAATGAGCTGTATGGAAACTTTCTTCGTTTAGAAGTTTTCAATATTTTTAGAATTAAATGGCAAAATTCTTTCAAATATGGTAAATGAATAATATACAACTTTAAATCTATAATTATCATGATAAAAAAGCAAATATAAAATTTATAAAAGGTGGAAATATATAACATTTATTTTCGCAATATTATATATATACAGACAAAACCTATACTCATTTACTTAAAATACAAAATAAGTAATGGTCATTTTTACAAGAGTTATTTCTTGAAATTGAAATTATAAAACCTTTGGAAATTCTAATTGTTATATGCATAAAAAGTAATTTGTAAATTTTTGCATTGATTAAAAAAGCTCTGAACTCATTTTAAAACGAGTTCGTTTTTTAAATTAGACTGAAAATCTTAAATAAATTCAATCTGATTTCTTTGAGAATCTGAATATTATATCTCAGTACGAAATTCACCTAAATCAACTAAGTTTATTGGTTTTTTGAGACTGATGTATATTAAATGCAATTCTTATAAAAATATACTTTAAAAAATATTTCAAAATCCATGTCTTTTAATTAGATGTTGTTTGATTTTTTTCTACTGGATTGCTAAAAAATTTATAGAAAGCTGTTTAATTTAAGAATCAATCCGTGCGTTTGATCATGGTTAAATCTTTTAAGGTGGCTTTGAATAATCTTAAAATTTGAAGATTGTCTTTAAAATGATTTAAACAGTTCGATTATCTCTTTCCTTGAAAATACCAATTTACATTGTTAGTAAACTATTATTAACTCCTATAATTTCAATTTCCAATTTGGAGTTAATTATCCTATAATTAACTCCAAATGGAAAATTGGTATTTTGTTAATAGAAGAATCTTTATAATGAAAAATTTTGTAAAGGTCATAGTAATTTTGGAAAGTTATTAATTCAGAATTCAGAATTTTCCAATAATTCAAAGCTTTTTCGATTTTCCAAAAGAACAATCCATTTTTTCATGGAATGAATATTGTTTAGAATGATTTGTTAGCACGTATTTTGCGATTTTATTAAAGTTGCATTTGAATTTTTTTATTATTTCTAATTTATTCATTAAGCATATTTTATGCAAATCCATCAAAGAACATAAAAATAATCGATGCCACACACTTCCTTTAATTTGCAAAATCGTATACAGTGATTGTTTCTTATGATGCATATAAAGATTTTGTTTTTGTAGAAGATTATTGAAATATATTTTATTACGATAAACATTTTTGGTAATGTATTTTAAGAGAAAAAGTTTTGAAGCACTAAAATTAATTTTTAACTAGATTAACTTAAGCAAGCATTTAGTTAAAAGGTGTTAGTACGTAATTAAAAAACTTAATGTGTAAAATTGGATAGATAATTCATAGTGTTAATTTACTGTTAAGTATTAGAAAATTATTTCAATAGATCTTTGAGTTTGATTATAATATAATTATATATTTTTTACTACTAACATAAATTAAGATGTATTAAAACTACATGAAAAGTTTCTAGGATTATTCCTTTTAATGATAATTATAAATATTTTCTAGAAGGGAACCAAACCCACTGAAAAAAAGTTTTTAATTTTGTTAAATCTGCATTCTTGTATTTAATTTTCAATGTCTTTATTTTCTCAAAAAATTTTATTTTACAACTACATTGACAGAAATCTAAAAGTAACTCATTTCCAATAATTATTGACTTTTAAACAATGGCGCAACAAGTGCAGAAGAAACAAATAAACTGTCTTAAAATTAATCTGATAATTTTATAATATCTTGCGTAACTCTTGCATCAAATATTCACTTTTCCTTTTTGAAGTTGGATGATTAAATATATAAAACTCTTTGCTTCAGGTGCTACAATTTAGTTAAAAATAGCGTAATTATACAATTCATATAGTCAAAACAGTAATTTTTACGAGACTCAGCGGTAATGTAATTATGAAGTCACGAAGACATGTCAGCAAACTAAAACCATCAGATGATGTGAAGGACATAAGGGTGATATGTGAACCTACAAACCAGAAACGACAGTTAAGCAAAAACGAATGTTTGAAAACTTGTTTCCGAAACCTTCATTGCATGAGATGTTCAGACTGAGGTTCCTATCATCAAAAAACACTCAGTGCAGAAGTACTGTTATATCTCCTGTTTACCATCTTTTAGAATTTTTGTCAAGGAGCTTTTGGAATTTATAGCCATGTGTCACATTTATATCAATCCCTGTCTTGAAATAATTTGAAAATGAGATAAAAGTTCTGTTTTTTTTTTTTTTTTTTTTTTTTTTTCAAATAATTTTTGTTTGTCAGCTTGTCCGTATGCCTAATTCGTTACTTAGAATATACAGCTAGTACTTTGGTAGTAGATATTTTAGTGTTGTTGTACCATATTCTCACTAGATTGTGTTAGTTAATCATAACCATTTGATACAATAAATGCTTGGTCAAATGCCTTCAATTAAATAATTACTCAATTGAATACATGACTCAATAACACTAAACTTTTACTGCTGATGAACGAAATTTTTTATATTACGACTAGTTGAAAGGTACAAACATTTCTTGAAAAATCAGTTACATTTACAACTTTTGTTTTATATGCTTCTTGTCTGTTTTTACATTTAAATATGAATTAAATCTAGAAGAGCCTCATAATACAGATATAATTCATATTGAATAACTTATGATTGAATAACTTATGATATGCGATATGAAATTGTAAATGTTTAAAATTTTTAACAAGAAAAATAGTCTGTTTGTTCTATTTCGAATTCAATATTTAATAATCACTAAACTTTTTTTTAAATTGTATTAGAACTTCTTTATTAGAAGAATACTTGTATTATATGATTTTATCATAGTTTTGCAAACTTATGTTATTTTAAAAACTTATTTTTCTTTATCCTATTTGTTAAAGTCTCTACAATATAATCGTATAAATTTTATCTACTATGAAAGTTTATTTTCATTCATCATGGGATATTTCATTATTCCCAAAAGTATGAGTTTAAAACAAATATTTCAAAAAATATACTATATAAATTTATTGCTTTTTATTAATAAAAATCACAATGCTAAATGCACACACACATAACAACATTACTAAGGAAATTTCATATAAACCCAAACTGGGACGATATATTCTAAATTGAAATATAAATATTTAACTCTTATACATATGTTCAAACCTTAATATTAATTTTAAAGCAATTAAAAAAGTATTATAATAGGATAAAAAGTATTATGATTGGGTCATTTAAATTCAATGCTAAATTATTTCATAAAATTAAAGTCATTCAGAATATAAACAAATCATTTGATGTTTTAATAAATTACTTATTTAAACCTATCAGGGAATAATATATGATACTTAATGATTAATATAACTCGATTCTATTTAGCAAAAATGTATTAAAATAATTAGAACAAAGTAAATTTTTTTATAATTCTTTTTATGATAAATACATCATAGGAGTGCAAACTAAATTTTTAAATGAAAGTATTATTTAAGTATAATATTCCCCTTTCATAAATTCCACAGATACTAGACAAATAAACTCGCATTGTTTAAACAGTTGGTTAGGGCACCTTTCTCGTTACCGGAAAGTAGTGAGTTCGAATCTCTCAAATTAATACATCTGGGGGTAATTGGAGCCAGGCTATGGGTTTTCTCTGCTTCAATCTCTAAATTAGAGGACCCAGAGAGGGTGCTGCCATCAATGAGCCGAAATAGTACTCCCACCTTTGTATAAGGGTGCTGTATTAAAAAACGGAAGATGCTCTCCCTGACTTCATATTTGTTTTAAATTTTGACGTAAAAGTTTATATAATATTATTTTATTGCACACACACAATATTAATGTCAAATAATAAAGTTATATCTATCTATCTATCTATCTATCTATCTATATATATATATATATATATGTGTGTGTGTGTGTGTGTGTGTGTGTTACATTGTATATATATAATGTAAAAATTTAATGTATTTTTTATTCAGTGGTAGCATTACAAAATTAATATATATAAAGTTATAAAAGAGGTTTTTAAAATATTAACAACATTTAAATATATTTTAAAAGAAGTAAGTAAAATTATTTTCTTAATTTCATGATTTTTCTTAAAAAGCTCTTTTAATTTTTCATGCAGATATTAAAAGGATTGGTTCAGTTTTAAGCAAGGAAAGCCAAAGTATCATGAAATTTTTCTGTTGTTTGAGCAATTTCGTCAAAAATATAGTTTTGTGAACATCAAAGTTTTGACAGTCACAGTATTAATAAAAGATATATTAATATAGTTTAATAAAAGATATATGTTTACAGAATTGGACCTCAAGATTGAAAGACCATTAAGTGATGTGAATTATCGTAATGCTAACTCTGCGTGAGCAACCTTGCGAAAAAAACACGTCATGTGAGAAGATATTGGCCTCAACTAACAGGTTACATTCTACCTAACAATTCACAGCTTCTTCATGCTTGACCGAAATAGGTCTCTTATTTGTTTTCATTCATTTATAACACTAATGATTCCTGTTCGTATTTGTTCTTTGTTTTATAATATATTTTACATTATATTATAAAACAAATGCAAAAAGATCTCATAATGTTATGAATGGTAACAAATATTTCTAAGTCATATGAACCACTTCTCAAGAAATAAAATAATTGGTGACAGAATTCTGATGCATCATTTTTACAATGTCTGAAGGATATAAGGAATTATCTGCATTTGAAAAGAATCCGAAAAAATAAATATGTTCAGAAAGTTATGATGATTATTTCCTCATGGTATTAAAGTTGTAATTCATCAACATACTGAGCCAACGGAAAATACATGCCTAATGATAAATATTAAGTTAGCGTTTTAATGTTTTTGCAATAAAACTAATCACGAAAAAGTACAATCTGTTGGGAATTGCCAAAAATATAACGAATTGATAGGATGTTTGATATCATATCTCGAAAATATTCAACCACATGAAGGTATTTCTGTTACACAACATCACAAGTATCGGATGAAATTCTATTTTTAAAGAATTTTTGCATTTTACAATTTTTTCTCCAATCAAGAACCTTTTTCCTTCTTCTCCTTCTTTACTATATAGCTATCATATATATATATATATATATATATATATATATATATATATATATATATTAAATATCTCTGGAAGTGTGATTCCTTTTACTAATTTTCTGATTTTAAGAAGAAAATATCAAATCTACAAAGTTGGATCATGACGACAACATTTGCAAATGAGGCATCATTATGTCTTATTGACTTAAGTTAAATATTGCTTATATGTTTAAAAAGTAACTAGTTTGTTATATAACTTTAAAAATCCTTATTTTAATCTGCTTGCAGTGAACACACTTGAATTTAAATCTAATACTTTTAATTTACTTGTAATGTATGACACATTCAAATCAATTTTACAATATTTTAAATAACATTTTTGTTCAATAACTGTAATGTACTTAGCTATAAAAAATTTATTCAATTAATTATTGAGTTTGGAAGCTTTCCTCAGTATGAACTGTATATTTTACTACTCTAGTTTTACACATAGCAAATATTGAAATAATAGTTAATTTCTTGACAAACATTAAAAAATAAATAATGCAATTTTAAAAATATCACAAACAATGAAATTAAAGCTGTGTTTATATTATATTTATGAATGCTTACATAACACTGTTTTTTTGTGGTGCAGGAAAGCCCATTATGTAAAAGAAAAGGAAATGAAAGATTTGCTGTGTAGGACATACAATAACATCATAATGAGAAAATTTTTGCAGAAAACAAAACTACTTTTGTATATTTTATTTTAAACTGTTAAAAACTAATATTAGTTTTTTATGTTCAGCCCACGCATTCATTGTTCATTATTATGAAGTGCTTATTAAACTTCCTGTAAATCGGAACAAATTTACTAGCAAACAGTGTAACATGCTACAGTTACACGTGATTCTTTATTAAGTAAACATAGTTAAACTTTTATTTACAATCACAAAATCATATATAAATGTTCATTCTCCTCCTTATCAAATATGCATTTCTAGTAGTCCTATATTTGGCATCCAAATATGGCTTTTGTTAATGTTTTTATATTTCTTTCTGTAGGAGTCTTAATGGTGCATTTGGTGAATTCTCAGGTAGACTTAGAAGTCCCGGATGAAACAAGATCCTCAGTACATCTGTTTCCTTGCTGGAATGAAGTTTTCTGTCGAAAAGGTATAGTATAAGTGTTTCTTTGTATAGTTATTATGAATCTTGAAAATTTATGAGCACATTACTCTCTATGAGCTCATAGCTTTTCAAGATGCATAATGATCACTACTACGATAGGAAAACTTAGTATTAATACAGTAAAACAGATTTTTTTAGCTACTTGATAATTATTTCTTAAGTAATAATACATAATTAATAACAGCATTCAAGTTTTTTCATGTATAATTAAAATATAAGCTTCTTTTATTTGCTAGAAAAAATCCATTATTTTTGTGGTAGATGGTTGTTGTGATCAATATCTCAAAAAATATAAATCAAACAACTTAAGATTTATACTCGTTGGAAAGTTGACTTTTGCACTAAAGAACTCTTTTACTGATTTCTGTTTTATCTGATCAGTTGTGAATAACTTAATGTTAAAAATGGAAATGAAAAAAAAAAGTGCATTTTACAATTTTTTTTCTTTAAAAGCGAAAATGAAATCAAGACTGAAACTGCTTATGGCTATTATGGTCCTGATATTATAAAAGTGAATTGCATGAAATTTTGGTTTATTCAATTCCGTTAAGTATATTTCAAGTTGAAAATGAACCTCACACATCGTCATAAATGTCGATAAAACCACTGAAATGATCGATATTTACTAGCATGTTATCAGTGGCAACATGACCTGGGAACTAAATATCGATTATTAAAGAGTTTTAAAATATGTAAATAAAGTGAATCTGAACCATATTAAATGAAGACTTGAAGCTTACGTAAAAACAGTTTTCTTTTTCTCCAACCTAATATTATTTAAAATTTTAATCAACTGATTTAATTAAGTGATTAGGAATTACTCTATAAAAAATTGGTAAATATTCTTCTTTTTTACTATGTTTATATAATTTCAAATACAAATTAACATCAATTTTACTGAAATAGCGGAATAATTAATTTTGAGCAGTTTCTGATTTTTTAATTTTTTTGTTTCACAATATTTTTTTCTATCTCTTAATATTAAACCACTATGTTCATTTTACTTAAAGCAAATACTTATAAGTATTATATGCTTAATATAAATGTATAGGTATGGAAAATTTAACACTAATTATATTTTCAAATAAAAACTGTTAAGTCTATTAGTTGTGTTTGCTAAAACAATTAATTTGAATATTTTATAAATGTATTTATATATTTCGTTTCACTCAAAATTATTATTTTAAATTGGATTTAAGCTGTACAGTTTTAAACAGAACATTAAAAAATAACCTATTAATTACATTCACTAATTTAAAAAAATATTATATAATTTTAAATTCATTTATATTTCTTTAATATAATTATAATTTAATTCGCACTATAATTTGTAATTAGGAAGTTTTTTATTTCTCAACAATAAGGTCATTTACTTATTTTTATGCCTATCTAATCTCTTCAAATTAGTATACTGTATTTATAATTTTTATATACATATTTCTGTTTCATCTTAAAATAATTATATTTCCCAAAAGACTAAAAAAAAACGTTTATAAAGGGTTTTATATTCTATATATTTGCCAAGCAATGCCAGTTAAATAGAAAGAAGGCCACTAATAACACACACTATGGTAAACTATGTTCATGCACTTTTAAATTAACTTAAAAGTGTCAGCTTTTACAAAAATGTTTCTTCAATAATTAATTTAATTAAATAATTTAATTTACAGTTCTGTTATCTTATAAAACAAGAATATAACAAGAATTCGTACAATGGCAACAAGAAATTGTACTACTCATTACATTATGATAAATCGTTATGCATATCTTTCAATTAATATGTTCATTTTGTTTTTAATTTATTTAAATTTGTTTAAATTAGCAAATGTATACTCTTAAGCGTTAGTTATATATGAACCGTAAAGTTGGTAGTTTAAAGAATTGAGCGATATATAAAGAAATGTAACAAACTCTTATATACGGCGAAACTACTAAATATTAATACATTTTATACACGACTTATATTATCTAGCAATTTATACAAATCCATACATGACTTTAATTTTCAATGGAATGGAATTTCGATAGTGATCTGTTATTCGGTTATGATGTTATTTTACAGACGCTTAATAACAAACATGGTTTGAATAAGCAAATGTATATCTATCTGTGTTAGTTATGAACGATATCTGTGTTAGTTATCACGAATGATTGTGGTTTAGCGTCCAGTGCTTAAGTTCAAAGATCCTATTCAATTTCCAGATTTTTTATTACATTTAAGGTCATTTATATATTTTTATAAAGTAATAATTATTTTTAATTTATGATTAAAAACATAGCTATTAAAAATAAAAATATATAATACATTTGTTTAAGAAAATGAATTATTTTACATTTCCTGCATATTTCAAAATAAATTTCTTTTAATAAAAGAAAAAATTAAAACAGAATTTAAATAACTGAATTATTAAATTCTACACATATTTTGCTATTTTTAATGAAGATAGTTTGGAGATATATGTAGTGTATTTTGAATAAAAACAATTGACAATTTGTGAACTTTTTACTCAGACATCAAATAATTCTAAGCATCATTTAATCTTTAAATTAATATTTCAAACTGAGTGATATTTTTATATAAACAATGTTCAATTTATAGACTTTCTTCAGTTTTTGTAAATGAGCCTGATATTGTTTGATGTCATGTAAACGTAACGTAATATCAAGTGACTCAGAATGTATGCGAATCCTTTTATCAATCAATGACATTTATAAGAATTATATATCAACTGAGATAAAATAAATTACTTCAGTTTACATATAAATTTCAGTTTGAGCAAAACATATTGGGAAAATGCATTTTTCATAATGAGAAATGCAAATTTCTCATTAAATCACTAAATATTCAGAGACAATGTCAATTGTAGCACGCTCTCTTTAACTTTATCGTTTATTCAAGGGCTATCCCTTTTTCATATGCTTACAGTTTCAGTCATAACATTATTTCGTTAGCATGATTAATTATACATCAATATCTTAGCTAATGTTGTATAATCATTGCTTTTATATAATATATATAAATTATGCTAACATTTTTAAGTAAAAAAGAAAGGAGTTATTTTCTTGAATATATAGATTATGATTACTTGTTTTATATATTTCAGTTGATTTCGAAAAAATGGTTGATTGCCTTAATGCTCTGAATCCTGAGGTAAGAAAATTTTAGTTTCTTTATTTCTTATGTAAAATTTCAAAAACTCAGTTTCATACAGAATATTTTCAAATATATCAATGTTAGCAGCAAATTAGAAAATATTGGAAAATAACTAAATACTTATCAAAATATTTCTATAATTTTCAATGATAAAAGTCTGTATAATAACTCACAATCAATTTAAAGCCTTATTTAAGTATTAATAATAAGAAGATGAAATAAAGATAGATAAGTTGCTTCATATTTTAACTTTCAAAATATTTTAATACTTATATTTAAAAATTGAAAGTATAAAAACTATTTTTATGTTTTTAATCATCTCTTTAGTTTCTACTTTGTAGAATAAGATAACAGACATGCTTGGCAATAGGAGAGTTACAGACAATATAGGTTAACAGGCTTAAAAACTCGACTATTAGCAATTTCCTCATAATTTTGAATCAAGTTCAAGTGACAAGTCACTCTTAACCTGGTATTCTCTTCTCCACATTCACACCACATCAGCGGTTGGACTTTGCATGTAACAGGTTAACGTAGACAAGTTTCCATTCCACGGAGCAACCTAGTGAGGGAGAATGTGGTCATCTTCTCAATCACTGCTTCACTTTTCTGAACTTAACAGGAAACGACGTAAAGATATTTGACCTCTAGAATAATGCCTGTAAAATATAAGTGTATTCTTCTCCAATAAATTTAAAACATACCTCACTTCAAAGGTAAATATTTGAAACAAGAAAAATTTACGTATATCTCATTAAACTCTTAGCTATATTTCTTCTTTAATTCAAAATTGATGGTGATAAGTCTTTACAGAATCTTCACTGAAGAACTCAGTAGTGAGATTTTTGACATTCTATGAAATTTTATTTCCAAGAAATTGCAAGCGATTAGAAAAATGCGAAACTTTTCAAACTCTTTATACCTTAGGAATTGTAAAGAGGATTCTATAGCACATAATGTGAAGCATATAACCCTTGGACTCACCATGGTCTAATTACCTATGAAAAATTCTTCTGTAATATAATTTATACGATGGATATTGAAATGCTTAACAACATTTTTAGTTTTTAAACTGTCATCGACTCAATATAAAACAAAGACCTTGTGAAAGCACTAAGTTCAATATATATGATGTTTTGCCACAAATCTATTTATTCAGCTAAAAAGCATTTTTTCTGTAGCAATTACTATTCTAGTACTTGTTCAGGTGCTATACATTATAAAGCTTGATATACATTTACTTGTTCTGGGCATAAAAATTTCTCCTTTATCGATTGATGATAGGATATTTGTTCAGGTAATATACATTACGCGTTGACAAGCATATACTCATTCAACATTATGAATTTGATTCTAGTACTGATTGTTGACATGATACTTAAACAGATTCAATACAGTGATGCTTTGACATGAACTACTTATGACGATATACTTTTTTTTTGTACTTATTGCTGTCGTGGTGCTTGTTCAGAGGAAGTACAATGTGATGTTTAACCCACATCTTCTTGTTTTGTTGATACATATATATTTCTAGAATCAAGTATTCCCAAACTGAATCAAATGCTCAGCCACCAGTTCCCTCTGCAAAATGACTTATTTAAGCAAACTTTGGGTTTAAAAATATTTCTCGCGACTTTATCAATTTACTGATATTGAATGAAATACAAATTAATAAATATTATTTGAAGATGTTTAATGTATTGTATCTCCTTTATTTTCTTCTCATTTTGTTTTTAAAGAAAATATTGAAAATAATAAAGAATAAAATTTATACAAAATTCAAAAGCATTGTTTAAAATAATGTCCAAAATATTTTAGTTCTATAACTGAAGTAATTAAAAACACTGTTTAATGTAACTGTAATATTTTAATGTTTAAATTTCTTTATTTCAAAAAAATTACAATATCTCCCAAATTTTTCAATAAATTTTATCAATTATAATAGTTTATAAATTTCCATTTATAGAGCTCAATTTGCATTCAAAAATTTTGTATTGTTACACTAAGCGTTTAGTTTGATTTCTTTATAAACAGTAAAAACGAATATATTTATAAAAGATATTGATATTATGGATAAATATTTCTTTTTTAGGAGGAATTTAAGACAATGTTAGAAGTCATAGCTAAAACCTTACCATCAGAAACACTTGGCATTGACCCACAAACTGAAGTTTATTGTGCACTGGCATCAGATGAAGACAGGGTAAAAATATCCATTTATAGATATAAATACAATTAATATTTTGATTTTTGAATTTTTTTTAAATCAGCAGTAACCTCACTATTAAAATATATGAGGAATTGTCCAGTAATTGAAAAAATGAAGTTATCTAATGATTGTTCTACGTAACATTAAGAATTAAAAGAATTTTTAATTAATAGTACAAATCATATTACAATTTATTGTTAAATTTACATCGTACCCAATAGATGGTTTGATTAAAATGTTGATGTCAATGAATAGTATAGGATATACTTAAAATAATTAATCTTATCAAAACTTTTTTTATAAGATAATTCTCATTTCATGCTTTAAAATGAAAGAAAAGATGTAAAAATAAGATTTGCTCTGGTGAAATACAAATTATATATTTTGATTCATCAAAGCAAGTATTTAAATTATATTTAAAACTTAATATCACTTACAGAAAAGATAACCATAATTCTCATTGAAATAATATTTTTGTGTTTAGTTTGATAGTTTAGAAGTTTGCTTTCTTACCCTGAAAATGCTTATAATGGTTCGGAATACACATTAGACAAAACATTTAATGTCAAATCACACTTTTTATCTAGAAAAGGTAACAACAAACAGTCAAGAAACCACGATGAATGTCAGATAAATAGCAGAAGAAAAGGGTGAGGCAAATAAGACACACATTAAAAGTAGACGCTGTTCAGTTCCTTCAATTCTGAACTTCCGCATGAAGGAAAAAGAGTTTCAAATTTAAAAAAGAAATACTTCTAAGGATGACACTTCTAATATGAAAATGAAATGAGAAAATTATGTAGAATGCTATTAAAATGCTGAATATAAACTATTTATGAATAAATGAAAAAGAATTGAACATTCAGGGATCAAACACTTTTCCTTGAAACATTTACAAAGAATTTTAACAATTATATTTTCTCGTTACGCAAATAATATGTAATTATATTGTCCTAAATAACAAATAACTCAAATTCTAAAATTATATAAATATAGATATATATTCATATGCATATGTAATGATTACATTTGAATTAAAAATAAAGTAATAAGAAATATAAAATCTTGAAAATTCTTATTAAATTAAATAAACATACAAAGAAAATATAAATGCAATTATATTCAATTTGGTTATGAATTACATATTATTAAGCCTTATTTACAATTTTATATCATTCGTATAATGTCTTTCGCTAAGATGTATTAGGATAGAAGGACGTCAATATTATAAACAAAATAAAAACTTTTCCTATTTCATTTCATGATTTCTTATATTTTTTCTAAAAATATAATAAGGGAAAATATAAAATACGACAAACTCGCAGTCAAAAATAATATTTCAGATAATATTAAGGTATATCCTATAAAGAGATAGAGAAATAGAAAAGCTCATATAAATAAATGTAGAAAGAATTGTATTAATTATTTTATTCTACAGTAAATGTAATGGAATTACTATTTTATCATTCAAATAGCAAATTCATTCATTAATACAGAAGAAATTTATGCCAATACACTGAAACTTTAGTTGTAGTCTCGTATTAATTCATATAATTACTTTATTCTATACTATAATTATGTAGAAGGCTTATTATATATTCAGCGATTCAGAGATACGATTCATTAACGCAAAAATACACAAAATAAGAAATGTTTAATTGAAATTTAGCAACTTTTAACTTAGTTGCTACTTTTGCAATAAAGGTGAGTATTTTACTCATCTATTAATGTAGAAGAATGACTTCAAAAATGATAGTCAAAGATTTAGATGTAATTAAGTGCAAAATATTTTATTATGAATTTTCAATTTAGTGTTCATATTATATATATTATCAGAGGTCTTAACTTTTTCATACATCTCTATGAACAATTCTTAATTTTTTCAGAGACCTCCATTTGATGATATGGTAATTAACATTATGGACTCATATTCAGTAAGTAGAATTATCCATGTTTTAATAATATTTTAACATCCAAAACGATATTTTTATCAATAATTTTTCACGGAAAAGTTGATAGATAACTAAATGAAATCTATACAGATCATTCCTGGAATTTTTGCTTTTCAAGAGGACTTTGAATAATTGATAAAGCCTTTTTTTAGCTAAAGTAAAATTAGTTAAAAAAAAAATTAGAAAAACCCCAAGCACTCACACCAAGAGATATGCGTGTTAAGCGAAAATGCTTGTGACTGCTAAACAATGGTTGTGATCAAACCCTTTAAATCTACATCAATCTCACATTGAGTAACTGTAATATTTAAACTTAGCTAATATGTCTCTAGTTTATGTTATACCAGTTTATGAAAAGGAAATTTTAACTTCGTTATTTCAATATTATATCAAAAATACAAGAAACTACTTACTTCTGTTCAATATTATTTTATTTCTTAACAAAATATTGTCGTATGGAATTCTTTTTTCTCATATCATTCAAATAATATTCATATCCATGACACTTTGAAGCACTGAACTGAATTTATCGTATCTTATTTATTATAAAACTTAATTTTGAAATGAAGCAAATGCATATATTTCTTTGATTTTGAGATAAAAACTTCACATTTTAAATTATCTATCTCAAGATATACAATCCTAAATCTACAGAAGTATGAAAACAATCAACATGCAATTTTAGGATATTGAGATAAAATATTTCTTTGTATTGAATAGTAATCTATAATTCGAGTTTAATAATTTGAATAAAAGTACTCATTAAAAATATTTTTTAAATGAAACGATAATTATTATTAGTTGACTTTTAACAATTTTTAAATACATTTAAAGTCGCCATCATATGTAAAGTTCTGTTTTCATTACAGTTGCTTTAAGGATTAATTCTTTTATTCACTTAATAACTTTAATCATTCATTTTTGTCAAATATCTATGAGTTCTTTAATTAATTTTTATAAAAATCTGTACATAAAATGAAAAGAAAAGCCAACTCTCCTACTGATTTTAATTTATGATGGTTTTTATCTACTTCAGATATTAATTTCAATTATTGAAAAATATTTATTATTTTCATAGTAATGATTTTTATTTTAGTTTTGAAAGTATTCACTAGAATATATTCGTAATTTTTTGTTTACATTTCATCCAAATATGCATTACATTTTGAAATAGAGACAATGATATAATGATACATTTTTCAATTTTACTGTAAAAAATTCATTCCTGTTTTGATCATGATTACATCATTTAATTTTTTCTTAACAGGATTTTAAAATTAAATGAGAAAACATTTAAAGTTGTTTTAAATTAAAACTCATTTAATTTGGAAATTATTTTTTTCTTAAATTTAAAAATTGTAGTTTTATCAATAGCAGATTTTTAATAACAAATTAAGGCTTTATTGGGTATTCAATTTTAGCCATTTTAGTTTTTTACCGACACCTGAATGTTGTATCATTATTTTTTAACCCAATTTCTTATCTAAATAATTTTGAGCTACTTATTTTGCCAATTATTTAGAAGCATTTTTAATTTTACATTTTTCAAAGTAATACAGAAAATTGTTTTTCAGAAAACCTGCAGTGATGCAACTATGCTTGAAGCTTGTGCCCGTTGGACTGAAGGAATTGTAAGTTTTTTTTTTCATTGTTCCTCTTTACATTTAAAAAACACTGATGGACTTAAAAAATTTAAAAGTTTGATAAAAGCAGAAATATTTAACAAATGATAAATTTTAGTTTCCTTTCAATTTTAGTGCCGGCTAAAAATCTAAATATTGTTGGTGGAAATAAATCAAATATCAGCATAGCTTAAGCTTCTATCTAAGTAGATAATTCTAACTGCTTAACGCGTTTTCCTATGTCACACACGGAACGCCCCGGGAAAAATTACAGAAAACATTTCATCATATAAAAAGCAAGAAAAACATTGCAAAGGAACAAGAAATTATTCAAATGCTGTTATATGTGTTTAAGTTTTTTGTTGCATTTACTAAATTTTGTTTAAAAAATATTATGGTCAAATTCAGACAAAGAAGGGAAGATATTCAGTAATTAAACAATTCCAATAATGAAATACGAAAGCATATTACTTTGAGAAAGCCACTGTACAAAATACATAATCTGAAATTGCTTATCATGATCAAGTTATAAGAGCTACTTCATCAAAAGACACCATGAAATTTATTGAGCGATTAGTAAGTAAGGATTAGATTGATGCCATGTGTGATAAGAATTTATCATGTTTATTTAATTTTGTTTCAGAATAATTACTTAAATTCAGCAGATGAAGAGCAAGATACTCAGCTTTCATGTCACTTAATGAAAATTTTACTTTCCACCACAAAAATGGCTGTTAAAGTGATTACAAATTGATTCATTATGATACAAACTTCAAAATATATAGAGATTTTGTGATTTTCGCAGGGGATTAGAAACCAGAGAGAAATTTTGGATCTGGTAGTAGACTAGAGATTCTGAGTGCAGTGGACACAAATCTATGACTAAGATTTGGTTGTTCAGATACTATGAATTGATGATGAATTGGTCGATAATCTTAAGTACAAATCTATTTCAGTTTATTTTAAAGGTAAAATTTATAAAAAGAGATTAAAAAAAAAGATACTTATAACTCATCGTGAGTTGTTGAATTCAATCCATACGATGCCACGCCTAATGAATGCAAATCCTGATTACAATGTTAAGCATATGAAAAGAAACACTATCTTGTAATTAGTGACATATTGCAAAATATTGTATATAAACATATATACAAAAACATTGATTATTACAAGATAATGAAGAGAAAATTCTCTCTGAATAATAATCTATCTTATGTGGAAAAAAATTCCAATTCTTATGTTAAAATCAGAATAATTTGCCGACGTTAAATGGAATGCCTGTTGCTTTTGAATACTTTCTCTGTCATTTAAAGTTTTTGAAGTTAGAGTGTTAAAAAATATTTATTCCCATAGAGTATATTTTAAAAAAAATATTAAGAATTTAGAGAGAGAAAGATACACATTATATATACAGTTCGTATTTTAATAAATAATTTAGATTTAAAGTCAAATATTTTGTAAGTCAGAACATTTCTTCATATTAAGAGAGAGAATTGATGAATATTTCTTCCAGATAATGAGTACATTAGATTAAAATCAGTGCATTTTATTTCTTTCAGATAATCGGAGAGTATATGTATTGAGAGATTTAATTCAGATAATCGTAAAAACGTTGGTAAAAAACGTTATATATTTTTTATAGGATAATATCACAAATATTTGGATATTTTATAGTCCTGATTTTTTTAGAAAATACTCCCTATAGTGAAACACTGCGAAAAAAAAGCAATTATCAAATAAAAAAAAACACTACATTTTTATGTTCTTAATTTCATGTCAACAGTTATATGCTTTTAAAATATTACGGTGGTCATATTCCAAAACATAATTATTTTCTGTTTTAAAATTTAAATCTAATGACGTTTTAATAACTATTCCTAAAAATAACATTCCATTCTTTTTTTATAGGAATGTGGTACGAAATTATTGGATGGAATGCATGACGAAGGAAAGTGTTAATTTCTATGCCATGCTTGAATATCGTTTCATCTTATGTAAAGCTGCTAATTAAAATTATCTCTGAAACATATTAACATTGTTTTTTTAAATATGCCAGGAAGTTTTAAGAGAATAAAAAGATATATTTTTACAACCTGATTTAAAAATGTAGATTAAGCAAATTTAAAATTTTACTTTTTCAAGTTTCAGAAAATAAATTCATTTTTACTATTTATGAAATTTTATTAGTATTCATTTTTAACTATGTCCTCTATTCTCTCTATTGTCATATTTCTTTATTAATTCTAGAATAAAGTTTGTCACACAGCATAAATTCGTTCTCTTGAATCTAATATTTTTATTAATTTTATTGGAGTGAAACTTATAATCATTAAGGTGAGGTAACTGAAAAAGTGTTCATAGACAACTTTGGAATTTGTAACTTTTAATATAGTAAAGCAGTTCAATGTATAGACATATAAGCTACAATAAGATCTTCCTTTAAGATTTAGCAAAACAATAAAAACCATAGTGGAATATACGTTTTAGAAGGGTGAGATTTTTACTAAATTTAAAATACCTCTTAAATGTTTATATATTTTTAACACTATGTATTTCTAGTAATGTATATCAATTTTTGCTTAAAAATCACCCTTAATCTAATTTGTTTTAAAGTATGTAATTACAAAGCAGAAAAATGTAAAGTGTAATTGTCATAATAGATAGAAGAATTGCTTATAAAATCTTAACAATTATTCATTAATAAATTTATTTACAAAATAAAAAATATAATACATATTTTATTTAAATTAATGTAATTTTACACAAAACTATATTAATTTAGAAAAATTAATATTTTAATTTTAGCTAATTACTATAACAAATTAAATTAATGTTCTCATTAAAAGCTTAATGTTGATAGAAATCTAAAATCGTCTTAAGATTTAACAATAAGGACATTTGAAGTTGTTTGAAAGATATCATTTCAAATTTGAAAAGCTGGATATGTTTTATAACTTTGAATAAAAAGTTAAGAATTGTTTAAATTCTTTCTTTAATGTAGTGTTTTTAATCGCCAAATAGTAAAATAAGTTTAAAATACTATCAAATTTTTTGAACAACAAGATTTACCTAAATGAACGTCAGAGGATTTATTTTACTGTGAAATTCAAAAGCGGTTTATAAAATACCAGGGATGCAATGGAATTTCTATGAAACCAGTAAGACTTCTGATCCTTTCATTATATTACTTATCTGAAGTGTCAGCCGAATGGTTAGTTCTCTAGTTTATGTTCAATTGTTCATAGGTTCCAATTTCACTAACGACATCAATATTTGTAGTGGTGCGAAATCCACTTTAAATTGTAGTTTTCGGTCTAAGTAGTCCGGGAGTTAAAAATTTTAACTTTGAGGGATAAATAAATTAAATCTTATGTTTCAAGATCCTTACTTTTATAAGACATCTTATAAAGCGTTTTCTTTACCAATAATTACATTATTTTTACACCAAGACATACTAATGGAAATATTAAACATCATGATGTCTGAAATGTTAAGAATTATATATTTTCATTGTTGTTCTTATATTATTTTGCAATTTATTTTACTCTAGCATCAGCCTTTCTTTATCATTAGATTATAACTGCAAATCTCGAAAGAATTTCTAAATCAAGAGTATACAAAAATACCTGTTATTGTAGTATAAAAAAATATAAAAATATTATAACTCATTTCTAAAAATATTATAAATTGTCATTAAAATTTTAATTCTATGTTTTTCAAGTTCATCACATTATTACAAAATTTCTTGTTTTAATAATGTGAAATTGCCTTTTATTATTTAATATTTAGTTTAAATCTTATTTGCAATTTCAAAATTACGATATAATTTGAAAATTAAACATAATCATTTAACGACGGGAAACCCAAAAGTGTGCTTTACTCTGTGGCCGGAAGTCTCTTTCTTAAGTGTCCATCCAGGACCAGTATTTTTTTTTTTTTTCCGCTATCAAGCTTAAATCATGAAATTACCGAGGTATCAATGCATTGTTTAACAATGCTCCCTATTTAAATGTCATATGCTTTATATATATATTTATAAAAAATTTAGTTATTTCTTGTTTAAATATATATTTTACACTTTTTATCTTCATTATTTACCATTTAAGGGCTTTTAACCGACTGAGCGTCCGCGACGTATCTGTTACGTCGCAATAAACTGGTTGAAAAGCGGCTCATGACGGCTGGGATACGTCGAAATATTCCTGCTCGAAAGCGGCCTGCGACGGCAGAGATACGTCGCAGAGTTTTCACCGAGAGCGGCCGCGACGTATATTTTCACATAGTAGAAACCACTTATTTTTGCTTTCCCCCTAATCGGTGGTTTGATTGATCGGTCTTAATCACTCAAACCCCACTCCTTGGAGACTTTTCTTTGAAAACTAAAACTCAGCCTGAGTTTTACGCCAAATATCTAAAATACTGATTATTTTTTCGCCAAGATTCAACTTTAAAATTTTATAATCTATAAATTTGTTGCTTTAGAAATAAAATGCGAGTTTATACATTATTATTTTTAATTTTAGTTCCTAAGCTAATTGAATTAGGCGATTTTATTACACAAAAATTTTTAATCCATATGTACTTTTAAATTACTAACAAGCTTGCCTTCTTTTCTTACTTAAATTTTAATAATTTTCCTGCTTATGTTAATTATTTCTTACATTTTAGTTAATTTAATTCGGTTTTTATTGTTTTTGATGACATTTTTTTATCGACAAGTTATGACTAAAATAAACAAATAAAATTCGTAAATGGAAATTATTTAATTTCCAGTGAAAGAGCTCATGGCTGTTATAGTAAAATCGTTGTGACGTCCATAATAAATAACATTTACCTTAATGACTAAAACTCATTTAATTTGCGTTTTTTTTGTGCATTAAGAAAAAATTTACTAATAAGTTTACTCTCGGCATATTGATTTTTATTTCGTTATTACTTTAATTTCTTTTTACATGCACTTCAAATGTTGATAGTAAAACAGAAGTATCATCTTAAGGCAATAGTATAACATGATTGTCCCATAAGTGTGTAGCCAAGAATATTATACATGTGTTATTTCTTTTTAATGAAACATTATATTGAAAAAAAAATCAACACTATTTACTGTTACACCATATAACAAGGGTGTCCAAGACGTCGACCGCGGTCGACTGGTAGACCACGAAGACATTTTAAGTAGTCCACACGACCATCCCGATAATGACTTCGGATATTAACAATTTAATTTATGACTTATTATTAATTTATGACATGGAATCAATGAATTATTTAAAATAAAAATTTACTACAGCCTACGCTTTAAAACCCAAAATAAACTTTGCAAAGATTTACGATTTAAAGATTTATGATTAAAGGTTTAGGATATAAAACATAAAAAGGACATGATGAGCGCTATTAAAACATTCAAAGAAACTATGGAAAGGTATGTATCTCAATTAAGAAAACATGAATTGAGAAACTTTAAAAACATGGAGGAAGAGTGCATCCATAATCCAAACCGAGACTTCGAAGATTTCACTTAATACTTATTTTGTTTGAAGAATTTGAAAGAAGATTCTCCGACCTAATTAGCTTGAAATAAATAAATTTTATAATATTTCCATTTAATGGAAATGTCAAAATTGATGGACATTGTCACAATGATGTCACTATGAAAATGTCAACATTGATGGACAGCGTATCTGAAAAAATAGGACATTTAATAGGTATCACATGAGTCAAGGTCGAGGAAGAAATTATTAAATTAAGATGCAATATATTTCTTAAATCGAGAGCATATTTAGTGATACTGATTTTTGGAAATTAATTTCTGAGGAAATATTTCCAAATATTTACAAATTGATTTTGTATTTCAAATCATACTTTGGATCAAGATATCTTTGAGAATCTGCTTTTTCAACCATGAATAAAAAACAAACTTTGGCGCATTTAACAGATGAACATTTAATTTCATGTTTATGGATTGCAATAAGCTCGTACCAGCCACAATATGATAAACTTGTCGCAGATATACAGTGCCACATTTCAACTAAACGAAGTGAATAGGATGGTCACTTTTTGATGTATGAATACTTTGATTATTTTCATCAGTAAATTTTTGTTTTGTAAATATTGATAGTAAGTTTTTTTTTATTTTTTAAATTACATAATTTACTATTTTTTCTTGTTACCGAAATTAAATATGTACGTTAATTTAGCTCTGCCATTGGTAGACCGCCTTCGATTTTTTAAATGTGGAGTAGACCCCGGATCCCAAAAGTTTGGCCACCCCTGCCATATAAAGTCATTATTTTAATAAATAAATATTAAAAAGATACTATTTCTTAAAAATTTTACGATATTAGAAATTTTCTCGATTAAAAAATAAACTACAATATTTCTGATATTAGCTTTGTTCTGCTGTGAAAATCATTTTATTCTATATATTTTTTTTATTTGCATACATGTAATAATTTTTCTAGATGACGTAACGATAATATTTAATAAAATAATATTCCTTACTAGAAATTTATTGCAGATTTAAAACAAAATAGATTTATGAGGAATATAAATAATCAAAATTTTAAACAGTAAACTGTTCTGAAGCAAAATAATGGAATTTTAACTTATATTTAAAGATGAGCTAAACTTTTTAAAGCAGAAAATATTTTTAGCTCTTTTATTTTAGAATGTGTGTAAAATGGAATGATCCTATTGAAATAAAGTATTTGTGAATCGAAATCATATTAATGCTACAATCTAAGCAATTAAATTTTGAACCTACAGAAAATAATTATTTTATTACAAAATTTATTTTTAAAATAAGCAAATTATCAATACGATAGTTTTACAAATGATTATCTTTTAACGCGATCCATATTAGGTATAAAAGAAATTTTTAAATATAATAATCTTAACCAGAGAATTTCTTGTTGTAAAATGTGGTTATATATTTACTTTACTCTTCTTATTTGAATTAAAAACTAATTTTCATAATTTATCTTTTAAACATAAAATGATATATTCCACATACGAGTTATTGGGTCATTAAAGTCATATTAATGAAAAATATAAATAAATTCATTTAAAATATAATTGAGATACGTTTTAGTTAGGAATGACAGTAAAATAAGTCTCTAATCATTAAAAGAAAGAATAAATACACCAAGAAAATTTATATCTCTCAATCAAAATTTTAATTTTAAATTAAGATACTATATTATCTACAAAATCTTTTTAATTAAGAGACCATATAAAAAAGATATAATTTATAAATGTTTTTCATTCACGCGAGCGCATAATATTATGTTGCGAGTGCGGCCCCATTTTGTATAAAAATACTTTCTTATAATGAAAGAAGAATTCATGGTATATTGTTATGTATTATTTTACGTGAATTGAAAAGTCAATAGAAAAAAATAGAATATTATCAATTTTTTTCATATAAATCTGGTGCTTTTGCCAAATTAAATAATATTCTTTTGTTTTTATTTTTAATTATATGTATTCATTTAATCCTTACTGTGAATAAATTTCCTTAAACTTTTGCGAACTTAATAATCAAGACAGTTGAATAGTGAAGGCTAAAATTATTTTTTCTAAAATTTTTATAAGTATTCGACAAACTATTTCAAACGGATTCTTATATACGTGAGAGGAGTTTGTTTCCAGGGAGAAAACTATTCATGTGTGACTTCCTTTACAATTTAAGCATGTTTCCTGTTAGTCAGGGAAAGAATGAAAGGGGAGAATGTTTACTTAAATGTAAATGAAACTTTCTGATTATTCTAAACAGATGAGAAATTGCTTTCTCGCCATGATTCATTGCTACAAATTAATGATTATGTTCTACTTTTTTAATAACTAAGAACTTACATAACAGATTACATTACATTCAAAAGTATTTTCGGAAATTTAGATCAATAAAAATCATAAGTATAACAAAATTTTATTTCCAGTTAGTTTTTTAAATTTAAAAATTCAAATTTAAAATCTAATGAATCAAATCCTAAAAACAAATCATAAAAAAAGATTTTAAAATTATATTGTATATAGTTTCCTATTTAAAGAAAAGACAATTTCTTTTTATAAAAATAAAACTGGAATATTTTTTTATGAATGACAATAAAGTAAGTCTCTAATCAATTAAAAAAAATGAAAAATTTGAAAAGAATATTAACAATTCTCAATTATTAAGATTATTAATAAAGTCTTTTTAACTAGGCAACTTTATATAGTAGAGATATATGATAATTATATAAAGGTTTTGCATTTGTAATACAATAAAATATTACTAATGCAAGAACTTTTCATAAAAATATTTTTATAATGGAGTAATAATAACCTCTTAGCACTTTATTATACATTATATTATGTAAAATTAAATATAAGTCAATAGAAACTCGTTATAAATTTATTAGTTTTTTTCCTACAGTAATTTTGCCAAATTAAGTTGTAAAGATTGTTTTGTTTTTATTTATAATTATACATAAAGGATTCTTTTGTTTTTATTTAAAATTATACATAACGGATTCTTTTGTTTTTATTTATAGTTATACATAAAGTAAAGTTCATAAACGCTAGATTAATATTTAAAAAATAACTCGAATAATGCACTTGTGAACCAAATATTCCATTTATATTGGAATAAATTAAACGTAACACTTTAAGCTTCTTATTATTACATGCACTGATATATATTTCAATTCAGACTGACAAATGAAGTTAATTTTCATGTATTGTAGCAAGTGATATTTTATCTGAGGTTGTTCAGTTACGATTAGAAAAAATTAATTTAGCAAATAAATTTGGGCTTTAACGCTTTTGAATAAAAAAAAAAAATAAATAAAAAAAAAAATAAATAAAAAAAAATTTATCTATGAAAAAAGAGCATAAGTAATATATATTTTTACTTTTGCTAAAAAAAATTAAATAAATTAATAATTTTAATATATTTCTAATTCGTTTAGACTGTTGAATTATATAAACGTATAGTCTAAATCAGCATTGCTATGTGTGCTGAAAGTACTATAATATTGAAAGAGTTTGAAAAATATTTATTTACTTGCATTAAATAATTATAAAGTTTCTAATAAAAATTAGTTTGTGTTAAGAAAAATATAATGTGAGAAAATGTATTTTTACTAACATTATTTTATCTTACTGTAATAAAAATTTGAAAAGCTTCTGTGGCTCATTGAAAAAGAGAAATTTCCATTATACCGAAAATAATAAATATACAAGAAAATGTAACAAGCAACTTTCTTATTTAAATTGCGTAAGAAATCTAAAACATCATAATTTGTGGATACCGTTTTTCTTTGAACTTCATATTATTTACCAAGTCAACCTAAAAACACTGAGGAATATCTTCATTTTCAATTACACAAAAAACAGTTATTTACAAATAATTTTTGCTTTTTAAGTTTTATACAAAAATAAAATATACGTTTTCGTCTTAACCACTTCTATTGGGATGTACAATGCCTTCTGGCAAATACATACAACCCTAGATAGGGTAGTTAGTGGTAAGTGACATCCCCTCTCTCTAAATTGAGTGATGTGACAGTTTTCAGGGGGGTAGGAAATATTCCCAATGAGAACGGGAAACAGTCGACGATTTTTGTATAGTTTAGGAAAGTGGCTGTGGAACGAAAAAGTAGTGTATCTGGTTTTAAAGAGGAAACATTTTTCGCAGATTCTTGAAATTTTCTGAGACGCTGAGTCGGTTAAAGCTCATATATCTTAAACTTAAACATATTAATTAAAATTCTCTTTTTAAAACTTCAAATCGAAATACCCAACGCTCTAGTGCAAATAAAATCTTCTATTTACCATAAATAAGTACCACATACGAATTTAAAGAGATGTCATTGCATGCATTCGAAAAAATTTATTTCCCTTTATGTTTATATAATCCAACATCGCGTGCATGTGAATCATGCTTCTCTCAGTTCGAGTAGAAGATAAAATCTACATGTATCTGAAACCATATGGACATGCAATGCCCTCTTGTGTTAAAAATTATAGTTTTGAAAACGTTTCAGGACACTAGCACAAATATGTGACGGCCGAAGTTGAACAAGAAAATGCTCCGGCATGCCTGCGTGTCGGCGGGGATCTGAATGTGTTTTTTGGTGACACGTAAACGTAACAGTCGACTATAAAGGGTAAAGATAAGGAAAATTAAAATAACATTCCTAATGTTTTAAGTCATAATATATATATATATATATATATATATATATATAATATATATATATATATACATTTTTTTAAATAAATTTATTACTACAATACATAAATTTATTACTACAAAACGTATTTAATAATGTTAACATCTAGTTTGTTACTGAAGACTAGTATTACAAATCTCACGTGATATCAAATTGACAATTAAATTTTACTCTTTCGAAAAATAGAGAAAAATTTCTTGAATAAAATAATTTAAGGAAAACATGTTATAACAGAGTGTAAATTTATTTTTCTTAAGATTTTGATCCCCCTCTCATAGATAATTATTTCACCAATTAAAAAAAACTAAAATTAAGTAGTAGAACTTCATAAAATGCCCGACAAGGCAGTTCTTGCAGGGCTTCAGTGTTACAGAATTACGGGCTAAATGTAGTTCCATCTAGAACGTGTATTTCAAACAGGATTTTATTTTGTTATTTGCTCTTATAAAATAATAAAACATAAGTTTTTATTATATTCCAAACCTTCTCAGTTCCTTAGCTCAAATACTATTGTTTTACCTAAAATATTTTCAATTTTAACACAAAATCAATTTCAGTATGAAATCACATATAATTTATGAAACATTTCAAATACTCAAAAATAAAAAAAATTGCAATGTTTAAATAACAATTTAAATTTTTTTGTTGAATCGATTGGGTCAGAATAATTTATATATATATGACTATGAAAGACTTATCAGGGATCAAATTTAACAAAATAGCATACTAACGTGATATAGTGAAACATCCACTGTTAACACTGTTAAAATACTATGCTAAAGAACAGTTTCAATTGGAAAAATATATTTCAAATATTTTAAGCTCAGTCTACAAATTGAAAGGAAATAATTAGTCTCAATGATATTAAAATGAAAAACTTTAAAATATCACTTAAATAAGATTGCAGGATGAAATATACATATATTAAAAGCCTTTAAGTAATATTTTTTTAACGCTAACTTTTAATGACATACGTTGAAGTTTCATAACTACCACCCATTTATCTCTTAGTTTAATGGAGTTTTTGTGGTACGAATTTTGTAATTCCCAAAATGATACAAAAATCTGATATAAGACGTTGATTTTTAATGAAAAAATACATTTTTCATAAAACAATAAACTGAGATCATAGTTTACATAAACAAAAATAATTTTTTAAACTACATGAATTTGAAACTAATGTGAAGTTTTCAACATGAGTTAGGTCAATTATTATTAATTGAATAACAGTTAAGCAAAAGCAAAGATAGATGGAATTGTTCAATGTGTCTGTCAATGTGCTGCTTGGTTTGCGATTTCATAGTCATTTATACTGATGAATCAAGTAAACATATTTGGGGCAAATTCAAAAAATATCCCAAATATATATTTTTTTAAAATAATTTTAAATAAAATAATATATAAATTTAAAATATATATTAAATATTATATATAAAATATATTTACTGTTGAATACAGTTCTGTGAATGAAAGTATACCAAAGCATTGATATAAATATCAGGTTGGGAAATTCAAGCCAATCAAATTTCATCAAATACTCATGTCCAAAAATTCTGAGTTTAATCACAAGCGGATTACAGTTTAATGCAAATGAATAACAAATATGAAGATACATTGGCAGAAAATGCTGGATGCAGATAGATATTATTTCGAAGACTAAAAACAACCAACCTTTTCTGTAAATATTTTTGGACAGTAAAAAGGATTTTCTTGAATACCGTATATAAAACATGATTCACTACACAAATGAGAGCATAATTTTGTCCTTATTTTACAATAGAGACTAGATTCATCAAATATTCGATTTATATGGAGAATTGGCAAGTCAGAAAAATAATGCATGTATTTAAAGAATTGAAACCAAGTGGACTAGAAAAAAAAAATTGGGAAATGGTTCTAATATGTAGGTATGAACTGCCTTTTAAAATAAAGATATCAGATTTAAAGAAAAACTTATAAACCAGAATATGTATACTCAGAAAGCTTATTACTCATTCATTAAACTTTATGGAAAGCTCAAAAGTAAAATGGAAACTAACATCAAAATTCACATAGAATATAATATTTTGAATACACATGACAATAACTATATAGCCTATTTATGATATTTCTAAATTTTAATCAAGCCATAGTAATAGTGTTTAGTTTAGAATTATAGTTCTTCGAAATCATATATTTATACCATTTGGGTTGTGTACCTCGATTGTTTATTGGAATCCAATTAAGTGAAAATAGGTTAATGGACATGCATTTGTGCAACAATAGGCACAAAAACAGTTTTTCAAGAACTACGATTGCGATGCTATAGGTTTTATTTGTTCAGATGTTGTTTCCTGTGTTGCAAAGAGTTCATCCATTGTTAATCACACAAAATTCCTGTCTTCCTTTGCAATGATGTGATGAAATGGTTGCTATAACTTTTACGAATTCATTTATTATGTTATCTATGGGTTCATTAGTTAGCAAAATTACATGTATGACTGTTGCACACATATATGTTATATAATTATAACTGTATCCTTCTGGGGTAATTTCCAAAAAGATTTTTAACAAACTGTCTGTGCATAAATGTTTCTTTTGTAAGAATGCATACGGTTGGAATACAATTGTTTTATCGGTATCATTAAAATGGCATAACATGTGAAATAAATTTGAAAACAATTCATTTCAAGTTATTCATAACATCAAACAATTTTCATTTTGTATACAATTCTTAGATGGTATTGCAATGGATCTAATTGCTCAAAATCAACGAGCAATATATATAAAGCGTTTTTAAACTTGAGTTATAGTACACATCATTAGTAATTCTTAACCCCATTCTGTGCAAAATATTTGAGTAAACCATCTACATGTTTAAATTTTAATTTTTAATCTTTGAAAACTCCCTGCATATTATTATGAATGGCTGATTTCATCTGCTTGAACTAATTCCTTAATTTAATGAAAACAAGTCGTTAGTCATTTACCAGAGCTTCAATTATGTAATTTATCTGGGTAAATTTCAAGCTTTATTGTTTCACTATAAATATAGGACCCTTACTAAGTATTTCAACAAAAAATTCCAGTTCAAACGTTTAACTTAACACACAATTATTGTACTTTAGGAACTCTTTGATGACAATTTAATTTCTATAGGCTTCAGGTCATTATTAAGCATTTTGTTACGGTTAACGTAAGGATTCATCAATGTTTGCTGTCATAGATAAAACAGCAAACATTGATGAATAAACAACAAATCATCACTAAAGAAATCTCATCAATGGCACATATGTTAAGAAAGCATAATAAATAATGTATTTATGCAAGTTCACATTAAATATTGCAATGTATTAGTTTATCAATTTTAAATTAATGTCGAAAATGAAAGTATTTGAGTCTAACAAAGGAATTGTCTCTCTTTATTATCATAGTTTAGGGCAAATTAAAAGGTCCATAAAAATACTTAATTTATATAAATATAAGATCACGAATACTAATATTGACTAAAAGTTCATGAAGTAACCAGATCAAATATTGGTTTTCGTGCATATTTTATAAAACTACATTTTACAGATTAATACTAGTAACATGAAAATGTTTGCTTCATTGAAACGTTTTTTTAACTGGAAATCTACAGTAAAATTATCAGAGCAAATATTGATTATTCTAGAGACATTTTTTTTTTATCATAAGCAACCTCTATGTGACATAATTTTTCCTCAATAGAGAAAATTTATTATGTTAAGGAAAGTAGCCTTTTTCATAGCTATGTATACATTTCTATTGTAATGTCTCTGTCCACAATTGAATCCGTAATTTATTATTTGAATGGTTTGTATTTTAAATTGACCATAAACAAACATTAAGCTTTATTTCTAACACGCAGGAGTAATTCGTTATACCAAACTTCCTTCAATTTCAAACAATAACTCTTTTTATATAAAATGAATATATATCACTCTGATAGGCTCAAGTTTAAACAATCGTTTCAAAATGTTTTCAAAATAATTACGAATTTATATAAAAGTAAGACTTCCTTCAAACTCAGAAATATTGCTTCTGCAAATCACCTTACAATTTCAGAATATTTTAATATGGGGGTGATTAAACTGTTCGTATTAATAGTAATCGCAGCATTGCACTTAGTTGATTGCTTTGGAGGTTTTTCTGTGCCTGTACCTAGATCTCAAGATCATTTATATCCTTGTTGGAATAAAGTACATTGTGATAAAAGTAAGTTTAATTCTTAGCACTCTGTACATTAATATTTCTTTTGAAATAACTTTCTAATTTTAATTGTCTACTTATAGTATCCAAATTTGATAATTATATTAAAAACTAAGTCAAAACTGCTTGTAATAATGAAAAGGTTGATGGTAGTATTTGCTGGTGTTTAAATGTGGATAATATTATTTGTTGATTAACTAAAAATATTTTATATAAATGGGATCTTCAGTGTTGGTGAATCTCATGAATAAGGCTCATTTATTTTGTGACTACGAAACAGATTCCCTAATAGATTACAGGTACTGTGCAACACATTGCACAGAATCTGTATACGAAAAATTGCACAGAAGAAACGATTCATTGTCAGAGAAAAATTCTCTTCGAAGACATCGGAAATTGATGTTTAAAGAATCCTTACAACTGTAATTTATAAAAAAGTTAGAAGCAAATTGACAAATTGTCTGCGTTCTTCCCGGCGCATTTGTAACAGTGTAATTTTTAACATCGTATGCTTACGGGTATAATTCGGAGGTTAAATAAATAAAGTTGTTGTTGCTTTAAATCTGTCTCCTTTTATCTAAGCTGAGACACCATACCTCCAATGAGATAACTGATAAGGTAACTTTATCGTAATCCTTATATCCTCAATGTGAAATGACAGATATAGGGATAGCAGATTAAGTCGGGAGGTCTTTTGCTTGGTACCTATACTTCTAAATTACGAAGACCCACATACTTTCTGGGTACACTCAATTATATAAATATGCCAACACTGTCATTCTTTACATTACTAACAGGAAAATATCCTAGAAACTAGGTCTTGGAGAAAATGGATAAAAAAATTAAATGACATTATTCTCTTTCATGAAAATATTATTCACTTAAATATCAGCTCAGTTGAAAGTAGCACTGTAAAGGAGAAAGTTGTAACAATATCAAGTAAATAAAACAGTGTCTTTAGAAATCATACTTTTAATGTCAAACAAATGCTCAAAAACAAACAAAAATTTATAAATGCACATAAATATACTTTTACGTAAAAAATATAGATTTTGTTTTATATTGCAGATCGCTATGACGAAATGCTTCAATGTATCGATAAATTGCATCCTGAAGTAAGATATTTTTGATAATTTTCCTTTTAAATTCAGATGAAAATATAAAGTTATCTGCTAAATATTTTACGTACTTATTTTCATTAAATTCTTATAAGGTATCCTAGATATTACAAATTTTACAGACCTTAAACATATGTAATTCTATTTACTAAAAATTTGATATTTCTTTGCGTAATTAAAAAAAATCTCATACTTTAAAACATTGTTTGTTACTCTGCTTCTTTAAATTCAATAAAAACCTCATTTAAAAATGCAAAGTTGTATTTTTTGCTTCTTTAATATACGTTTTCGGCTGCTTTTTCCTGTGAATCATGATCAAGCGATGAGATTGAACCTTCTTTTCCACGCCTCACCATCGATGGTATTGCGCAACATTGCCACCATTACCTATTTCACTTACTATAGTTGCTATTAGATAAAATGTAAGATCATCAGTCGGGTCAGGTACAGAACATTCATCACCTTCCAGCCACATAACCGAGGACTTTACAAACGAGGACATCGCATCCTCATTGCAAATTGCATTAACTACTAGACAGAACTTTTAAATTCTACGCCAAAAGGCCAAATCGATTTATTTGATTCTTCTTTCAGTCTGATAATAAGCTGAACAGATCTTCGAATCTATACCAGCCACGTGCGTAGACAATGTAGGAATTTTTTATTTACTTTAAACGAAAGTTTCTGGTTTAATTAAATCTTCTATGCAAAATATTCCCATTGATTAACAGATTAAACTAAATCAAACCTAACAGTTAAATATTCAAGTTTTAAATGAGATAATCCTAGAAAATATCATAATAAGAAGTTAAATATATTATAAAGAAAAATAAAAGAATTGCAGATTTCTGAAACATGTAGAATGCTACATTTTTCAGAAATATGATTAATTCTACAGCATAGAGCAAAATCAAGATTTTACAAAGTATTAAAGTCTGTAAACTTTCCATACATATCTAAGATTATTAGGTATACTTTTATTGGGTATAAAATATTATGTTCTTCAATCCTACCATATATTACTATACTTCATACAATATTCTTATTCTTTGTTCTTCAATGACTTATAAATGTCATTATAAGTTCCTTCATTACTTTACAGTTTATTTGTGTGGATAACGGGGATTTATTGAAATCAGCAAGCGTACAATTTTCCTGTGTTTTGTATAGTCTAAATTTTTATATTTCATACTCTTCAATCAAAAATAAACTATGAGACTACTGAAGGAAAATTTCCTATTTTGAGCAATTTTATGCGGAAAATCTTCTTTTTTCTAATATGATTAAAAAAAACAAGAAAAATATAAAGATATATTTTCGATAGTTAAATGATACGGCTGAGGTGGGCAGATAGTTCATTAAAGAATCTCCTGGTTGATACCTGCTTGTAACAATTATGAAGACTGCAACCTGGCTGCTTCGACATAATTAGTAGAGCCGAACTCTACTCTAGGTATAATGAAATAGAGGCATTCATAAATACTCTCGACAGTAGTGTTTGCGAAACACAACCGTTGTTCCTTCGCCATATAGCTTGATAACTATTGATTTTGAATTTTGTATGGGAAGGTTTGACGTTAATCTTCAATAACAATTTGTTACAGGATCTTTTGGTTGATTTTCACTTGTTATTTAGCCCGTCTGGCCAATTTCTTTAAGATGGTTGGAAACACCTAAGATGGTTATTTCTTTAAATGGTTGGGAATTTTTAATGCTTTCAGGATTTTTCCCCCTTGTTCAACAGGGCCAACACTTTCACCACAAACACTGCCAGCACTTTCAAACATCCTAATTAAATTCTTGATTGTTAGTGCATTATACCCTTAATCATCAGCTTGCACTAGGTCACAAACATCCTTTGATCCCCAAATGAGTTGTCATTGCTCGCATAATATGTCTTCACGAGCAACATGTTCTCAGGCATGCTGTATCTTGACGTTCTTACATACGAATGGGAGACCACAATAAATCGCGTGCGCATGTGTATACTGATCCCCACAATAGCTTAGGACAAACCATAAAGATTGGACATCAGCATTCAAACTGTTCAAAAGTTAATATAATTTTGTTTTACATTGTTCAATAATTGTTACCCTGTATTAAGTCAGTTAAATGTTTCAATATAAATGCAAAAATTCAAATATGGAATTGTGGCTAACAAAAGTAATGCAGTAAATTGGTTATCGATTGTATTCTTTTTCCAAACAAATTCAGCTCTATAAGCTCACT
>JAPDSC010152284.1:111920-131612 GCA_026290005.1 Latrodectus geometricus
TATATATATATATATATATATATATATATATATATATATACTCCAAGTTGAAACAAGTCTCAGGAACTCTAAATTTTTTAAAATAAACAAGAAGGAGTGCATACACAATATAGGACATCTAAATGAAATATTTTTTCTGAAGCATTATTCTATCAGATTTTTAGCAAACAATTGCCGTATTATATTTATATTCTGGCCAATGAATTACAGACCTAAGATTATTATTTTATTGGACCACCTTTTTCAGGGATAACTTATTCATTTGGGTGGGGAGGTTACATAATTTTGGAATACATTCATATCTCGAAAATCATATGCATTGGATATGCACCCTTTTAAACCTCGAAAACTATATATAGAGTAAAAGTCTTGTTATTTAAATCAAAAACAAAGGCAAAATTAACATTTAATTTAATAATAATATATTTTATTTAAATGAAATAATTTTCTATAAAAATTGGTTCATATCAGTTCATATATAAATTTGTGTAATATAATTTTGCTGTATTAGTTCTAACTGTTATTTCAATTTAGGAAGACGTAAAAGAAATTTTACAATTGCTGCTAAACACCCTTAAAACTGAAACTTTAGGCATAGAACCACAAACAGAGTCATATTGTGCTATGGAAAAAGATGAAATGGTAATGTTTTTTTAATTTGAAATTATATTTCTTAAATGCAAATTTCTAATATAAACATAAAGTAAAGTTTAAAACTCGAAATTGGTAAACATCTGTAATTCATCGATAATTTGTATCACACATAAAAAGCATTGCAAAGAATAAATAACTGGCAAAATTTGTCGTGATCATATTTCTTTTCCAAGGCTATTTGAACTAAAAATTGGAACTATCTTTTGTTAATAAATATGTCGCAATATTTATTTTTATAAGTCAACAATGTTACAGGTATATATTACGTAACTTTATATACAAATACCATTCATTTCTTTTCAAACAGTATTTATTCAAATAAAAAATTTTAAAACAATGTGAGCAATCTAATAAGAAAACATTTTTGAAAACATTGATTTTATGTAACGACTATAGTTAAATTTTTCCTCTTCACTGCTTACTATTTAAATCATTTTATAACCAGTTGATAATACTATGGTATAGTTAATAGTTGACATCCATATGATTATTTAGCAATGATTATACTAATTAATTACAAGATTTTACAAATTCCTTCTCACCATTAATAAAACAAATATTAAATTAATTAAGCGTAAATGAAGAAATAGAAAACACATTATACGTGTCTAGAGAGAATGTGGCATACGGAATAAAACAAAAATTCAAGGAATTAAAACGAATCATTTCTCAGTAATTCTTGGACAAAATGTATACATCGCAAAATAATTTAAATTATATCATTCAAAACAGTATCTTACATTAGCTCAAAATAAATGAAATGAAAAATAAAATGATTGAAAACTTTTTAACGCTAAAACTCAACTCTATACTCAATGCTAAAATGCGTTGATGGCATAAAAGCTGCTGCGTGCTTAGGGGAGAAAATATAATACTTTCTTAATCTTTTACTGTCAAAATAGTATTTTATAAATAATATTTTATTGTTTAACTTATAATTAGTATATAAATCTTTCGCACTCAATTAACGAAGTGATTATTATAATTTGTTATTTAATAGTATATTTTAATAAGATGTCTCTTTTATTTTAGCGAAGTGCGTTTGATGAAATAGTCATCAATGCTCTTGAAACGTACACGGTAAGTGACAGTTTCACAAATTTTAAAAAATTGAGAATGTGAATTTTTAAAATTTAAATATCTAAGATTATATAACCCTTATACTGCACATGGATATAGAGTCAAAGCATACATTTAAATCATTTATTAACCTCTTACATCAATGCATTCAAACTTGCATTCATTTAAAGTTAAAGGTCCAGTTAGTTTAATTGAATTACAAAAATGAACATTTTTAGATTACAGCGGATGCTCAAAATTTCAAAACATTTTGAAATTAATTTTGCTATAAATGTAACTCAAAGCTTAATGCATAATTTTGTATGATTTTTAGATAGAGGATAATTTCCTACGTTATAACATGCAAACAGATAAAAGATTAAATTAATAATTCTTTTAAATTTTAATATTTTTTAAATTAATATAACTTTTTAAGACTTTAATGAAAAGCTATATTTCTTCAAACTTTTCATTTATTACAGTTACAAGTATATAAAAGAAGTTTAATTTGAATGTTCCTAATTTTAAACTGTTTTTCTAAGTCGAAATATATTATTTCATGCTGAAAAAAATATTAGAAACTAATCACTAAATACATATTTTACATTTAATTTCCCCAAATTCATACCCTTAACAATAATGTATCAATAATCTTAATATGGTTTAATGTATGTATGTGAAATCCTTATTAAATATATACTCCTTATAATACACCTAAAAAGCGCACAAAAAGTATGAAAAGAATTTTACTTTACAGTTAGATTTTAAATTCTTTTAAATAGTACTGTTTCGAGATAGAGTTCAGTTTATAAGAACTAAATCTGATATAAACTAAAATACTTATAATCTGACAACTATAATCAAATTTTTCTGCGTGTTTTTAACTATCGAACTTATTTAAAAACTATAAGAGATTTTGTAGACAGGAATTTTTGATCTTCTATAATTATATACCAGCAATTACAAAAAAAATATACTTCATATCTTACATTTGGAAAAGAGTCAATTCATTTTTAATTAAATGTTTAAGCATTTATCATATTTTTAAATTTTATAATTTGTATTAATTTGAATATAGGATTTTAAAACATGCATTTTTATTAATGTGTGAGAAATAAAGTTGTTTTTTTTAGATGCATTTATTTTTTTTTTCCTTTCTAGAAAGTGTGCAGTAACCCATTTACGGCTCTTAAATGTGTTCGCTGGACTGATACAACAGTAAGTGCATCTGTTTTTTAACTTATTGATAAGACAGATCTGTTCACATAATCAGTGCAACAAGGAATAAAAATAAGTAATCTAATTATGATTCAAATCCTTTCTTCTACCCCGAATTAAACTGATTCTTAGCTGCATGCTAATTATAAAGCAGTGATATGTTGTTACTTTACACATCACTTAACATTACAGTCAATCATTTTCTTATTCTTGACCAACTAAAAATATAGTATAGTTTAATTTACAAGACAGGGATGATACAGATTCTATATAGGATCCATTCAAAAACCGTCTCACTTATTCAAGTTAAGAGGTTCAATATGTTTAAATGTCAAAACATTGAATATAAATAATGTTCCCACCTAGGTACCAACCTCGTCACTTGAGAGATTTTCAAAGTTGTGAGGTAGTTAATAGTGCTGATTAGATTAAGTTCATAGAAGCTAGTAACCTAAAATCCGCGGATACACCTATCGCCTATTTTATTCTATACCAGAACACACGGGGCAATGGTTACTGCCAACAATGGATACAAGAATAATTACTAACTTCTTAAAATCTGCTAGCTCATGTTAAATAGGTCATAGACGCGATATCCTTCCAGTGAAATAATACTTTTAGAAGAGGCAGAGATCATGAATTGGTGCGTCTTCTGCTTAGTCTATATTTTTAAATGTCCAAGTCCCTCAACTCACTGCCTCCACAATTGGTATAGGCCGAATTTATGATTAGTACAAGAAAGTATGCTGGTGAAACAACTTCTGATTTTGCCATCATTCATACTTCACAAAAGATTGAAATTTCAATCATTATATATGTAAATCTTTATACAGCGTAATATCTGCCAATTAAATTTTCATGCGATGTCTCTAATCTTTCTGTAGCTTTTTGGGAAGCCAGTAGGGTATTAAAGGTATTTGTTTTCACAGAATATAAATGTCACTAAAGATATCCATCTCACTAAATTTTTGTAATGATTATAAGCGAATATTGTTCCACAAAATACTTGCATTTTATTTATTCTTATTTTTTAGAGCTTCTAATTAAAAATCTTTAAAATTTTATAAAAACTTAAAAAAAATTAAAATTTTAAAAACCATAAAATATTTTAATTTGTATTAAAATGTGCATATTATTCCACAAAATACATACATTTTATTTACTCTTGTATCTTAAATGCATTTAGTTAATTATACACCTATTGAACGTTAAATTTATTGCATTATATATTTAAAGTAATAAAAATTATCCATATTATTCTAATAATTCTTGTATTCCACTAGAAGTTACAATTTTTAAATGAATGAAATTCATTTAAAATTGTCCTTTTAAGCGGATTGCATGAACTCACAAGTGAATGATGATAATTTAGATTTCCTGAAAAAACTTATGAAGAGATTCAGTCCCTTTTAGTAATTAGAGAATTTATTATTATTACTTGAGATGAAATATTTTTTACTTGTCATATAACACTTATCACTGTGAACTTTTACTTACCATATAAGGCACTGTTTAAAATTCATGCAAACTGATGAAATGGTAAAATTCGTTGAAAAATTGCATTATTAAGTAAATAACCTCAATTCACAATTAAAAGTTAGATTAATTGTGAGTTGAGATAAAAATCGCTAAAAATTCAGACATATGTAGACACAACAAAATCTTAATACCATATGTGTGATTTCAACATGGTATAAATACGTAAATAATACAATGTCGCTTAATGTCCTAATAATATTCTGCCTCATTGTTCATGAATGATTATTTTAAGTTTCTATGAATATTAAAGTGATGTCAAAAAATATTTGCCTCATCCAAAAGGAAGTAGATTTGCATGAATACTGACTCAAATTTATATATAAAGCATTTATTTATTAATAACGGCTGAGTATTTTAATATGGATGTGGCAGTTTCTATCCCAGCCATTGTTGCACAGTAGTAGATATATATTGCTCATACATGTCTCTCGAGATGGATGTTTGTGAATTTACCAAGTTTCCTCATTTGCTTCCCACTATCTATAAAAAGTATACCCAGAAATTAATAATTCAGACTTATATAGATGCAACATAATCTTAATAACAAATGATCTCAACGTTGTAGAAATACTCAAAATAACACAATGCCTCTTAATATCATAAAAATTTTTACCTGATTGCTAATGAATGATTATTTTAGTTTCTATGGATATTGAAGCTATGTCAAGAAATGCCTTGCCATGTAAAAAAGAAATTAATTTTACATGACATTAATTGAGAATTAAATTTCTATATAAAGCGTTTATTTCTAAATAATTGCTGGATTTTGCAATATGGATATACTTGTTTGAATCCTCCGAGATCTTTTTCTTTTAATACATTATAAGTCTGAAATTTTTAGTTTTACATTCGTTATTCTTGAGATATATATTAATATTAATTTTTTGGGGTTTTTCAGGATTGTACGGCAAATCTGTTAGATGATCTGCATGATCAAGGGATGTGTTAAGGTTCAAGAAAAAAAAAGGAAATGAAAAAAATTATACTTCTTGAAGAAATGCAAATAAAATGATTAATTACGAAAAGTTTCCATTCTTCATGCCCTTACAACAAGGATAATATGTGAAAATTCTTGAAAGACTATTTTTTTCCTGTAATTGTTTCCTCCTTTTGGCGAAGATCAAAAAGTACATGTATCTCAGAAGATTTTTTTTAAATACATTTACTCTTCCTTATAAAAATATAAACTTCACGAATAAGAAAATTTATTATTTTGTTCCAATGTTGTTTGCTTATAAATAAAACATATCATTCTCATCAAATTATGGGGTTGTTATAAATAATTATGAAAGGATTGTTACTAGGCTATTGACAAATTGATACATTTACCTAAAAAACCAAAATATTACATATAAAAGTAATTAATAAATTTCATAAAAATCACATATTTTTATATTTTTCACAATCATTACAAATGTTCTTAATATCTTTATAGTATTACGTAATTATTAATTCGACCCACAATCATTTGAATGAAAATTTTCACCCGCTCAAGATTGTAGAGATAAATAAACAACTGTATTGTTGAAATAATTAGTTTCAAATAAAGTGGTATGCAAACAAACAAGGTGTTTTTTTTTTTCTATAGTAGATATAAAATTAAAACAACAAAATAGAATCCAGAAAAAATCTTAAAGGTACGAAAAATGCAAAATATGAAACAATTTCCTTTGATTTAATCATTATTTTCATATTGCTATCAGTTTTGTAATTTGAGAGAATCACAACGAAATCCGCAATGACTTAAGTAAAACTTTAAAGTATGCGTAATATAAGTATATTCGCTGTTAGGCATTATTTATTTAAAATTATAAAGTGTCCACACATTTGAGGAAATCATTTGTAATAATTCTTTAGCTTATATTTTACTTAATGTGTTATTTTACCTTCATTTACAGAATTTTTATACTATGTTCATAGAATAAAATGATGAAATAATTGCAGACAAATAAATAATAATAATAACCCTTTTCTTCACATAGAATTTTGAAGAATGAATCATTATTAATAATCATTACAAAGATTTCATAGAATTTTAATTTTAAAGTAATGCATATACATTATGATACTTTAATACCCAATTTATCTAGAAATGAATACTTTTTAATTTTCTTTGTCAAAACCCATTTCTAAAGATAAATGAAGTGTCACTGTAAATCTCTTTAAAATCAAGGTTTGAGAAATCATACAACAAATCATCCTCTGAACAATCCAATATATTACTGGATGATGTTTCTGTCTCCTTTCTTTCACACTTTACTCAAAAAAACGGAGAAAAAACTCCGAAGAGAGAAAATTTCTAGAAATGAATGTAATCAAAAAATGAGTTTGATTCATAGAATCCACTCCGTTTTTCAAACCTATTTTCAAATAAAAGTGCACTTTTTCTTTAAAATATATAAATGCAATCTATACTGTATCCCGAATACAATATATACTATATTTTTGAGCATCTAGGCTTATTTTTTGCATAAAAACTCATTTATATCATACTCAGAGACAATCATCATTTTTCGTGAATACAAAAAGGCTTAAAACAGCAGCCTACAAATTTAATGAATAATTATATACTCAGTTATACAATTAATCTTGCTTTCTCTTATACAAAAATTCATTGCTGAAGTTCTTGTAGATCATAATTGAGTTTAGTGATTAAAAAGTTATTTGCTGAGTTGTGTCTCATTTTCTTAAACAACAATTAGTAAATTTTTCATATCAAAAATTTTTTCTTTTCAAAATGTTATAAACATAAAACTGACGAATATGGCAGTAAAATATTTCTTTTCGGAATGCATAATTCAGCCAATGTGCAAGACATTTTTGATTATTAAAATAATAATTGAAAATAGCAGTCTCAGAAAATATTATTTCGTAGCATAAAAACATAAAATTTAAATCAAATGCAAATTTAACTTTAAATACCTTATAACTTTGAACAAAATTTTAACCACGTAATAAAATAAAGTAGATCTAAAGTAGTGAGTTACTTAGTTACTGTGAAGTAGAAATAAATATCCAAGAAAATTATATGTAAAACAAAATCGCGCAGGGCCTTAAACATTGAAGAATTTTACATTCAACTCAAATGAAAATTAAATCAAAATCAAAGTTAATCAGATTTATTTAAGGAGATTAATTTAACAATTATAATCAGGATAAAAAGCGTTATGAATTACATTTTGTGATCAAAACGATTTAAGAATCTATCCTACCACTAGATAATAAAGTTACTCATCAAATAAAATACTGCAGATCCCAGTTATTGATTCCTCAAATCTGAAAGAGTAAGATTAAATCCTCAGTAAAAGGGCGCCTTATCTATAACATTTTTCTTATTTAATTTGAATATTCAAAATAAATCATGATACAATTAATTCTCTTAATTTGACTAATAAGAATGTTGTACACCTCATATAACATTCCTCTTTTTTTATTTTAAAAATTAAAGTTAAATTTTATTCCTACACTTCATCGTTATATTTGGACACTTACCTCTCTTTATGACAAACATTTTTCAGTGAATCCTGCTTTGCAAAAGTTAAAAAATTAAAACTACAAACAAACTTAAACAAATGTTAAATTACAAAAACTAAACTCAGTGTAATGACAGCCTCCACAGGTCTAAGGCCTATATGTCAACATCTGTTTTCTTGAACAGGAGCCCAGTGGGGTGAATCATGTCCCGGTTAGGTGGTTAGCAATATTCGATATATCTAATATTTAGCTTCTCAGTTTATAGACCCACTGAAGAAATGAAATGCTAAGTCAATTTTATCTTTATAGAAACAGGTCTGAGAACCGAATCTTGGACCTGTATCTTGAAACCGATTATAAAAATATGGTATAAAATAAACTACTGAAGTCTAAGTATATGTAAGAGAGATTTAACTAAAATCATTTCGTCTGGATGAAATATTTAAGCACCATGAAACAATTCTATGCCAGATCGCTTAAAATATCGATGGCTATTTTTCAAAAATATTGGTGTTGCTATTAGAAAAATTAAAATTGAGTTTACAGAATTTGGCGAAAAATAAAGGAGAATGGAATTGAAAAAATAGGAATGGATGGACAGGCAATAATCATCTTATTTTTTATTTTTACACATTTACACTACATAATACATAGCTTTATTTATGATTCATGTTTTGTAAATTCAAAAGGAAAATTATTGAAATGATGAGAACATTAAACAACAATGAACCTTCATCGTTATGTGATCAGTTCTTGATTTTTATATACTTCTTGATTTAGTTGACACTCTTATTGTGGTCACAACAAGTGAATAAATTAAAAACTAAGTACCTTAAGATTTGATTATTGATATTTGGACTCGTGACTCATTCTAAGGTCTACTGAAAAGCGAGATAAGAAATCCTAATATATATTCACATTTTACATTCAGTCATTTGTTCTGTTATAAGGTATAGTTAATAATGTTGGAAATCTACACATTTTCATTTAAAAAAATTATCTATCCAATAAACAAATGCAACTCTAAAATAAATATTTTTAACGTGAAAGAAAAGTTATCTGTATTTTAAATATAAAAATTGCTAAAGTTATGCTCATAATACGATAAAAATATTTTATCTCTTCAGTAAAATAATAGCTCAATTTTAGAAAATGTGGAATTTGCTAAAAATTATGTAAGACAATTTTTCTGAAAGAAAAGAACAAGATAAAAATATTTAAATAAAAGAAAATTTTCTTATTCCCAAGGTTAAGAAAGGTGCTTAAAAAAAGCATTCAAATTGCTGAAAATCATTCAATACCATTAATACCTTATCAGCTTTCTATGCAAAAGATATAATTACAAAAAAGCTTATTTGATAACATTATTTACTAAGGCTTATTTAACTTGAAAAAACCGTTATCGGTATTTGTAGAAAGAGAAGAGTATCTCCCCTCAGATATTTTTATGTGACAATGAAAGTAATTTCTGTGATTTATATGATTACGAATTGATTTCGTATCTTATTTTATATTTAAATAAAATTACAAACCAAAAATGATTATGAAATTTATATTACTTGGCAATTATCATTTTGAGAAAATTGAAAATACCTGAATAGTAAAACCTTGAGTTCAACACAAAGACGGTTTTTAGGTACAGAAAGCTATTTTTAATTTGGTTCCTTCTTTTTAATTGACAAGGGGGTCTTTAGATATTTTTGTGACTTTTCTTGAAGAGGTTTCGTGGGGTTTCAATTTACAATTTAAATATTTGCTCCCATTAAAAACATTTTGCACATGAAATATATTCGTAATTTCTTTCTTTCTCACACATTCTTTTATTATTATTATTTTTAATGATTTTGAAAGTATTCAATTTTTAATAAATTTATTAAATCTTAAATTGTGTACATATTCATGATCCTAATAATTATATCAAGCAAATTAAAATACATTTCTAACATAAGAATTGGTTTAAACAAAATGGTATATGTTTTACAAAATCATTGCGAATGGCAATCATTGATTGAAATAATTATTTTTTTTATTTAGAAAGTATTTGATTTTTACCTATAAAGCGCCTTTTTTCATTGAACATTTATGAATAAAATAAAAGATATTAGGAGTATTTTTTAATAATTCCGTTTCAAATTCTAAAAATGTAATATGAAAATGGTACATACATAATTTTTACTAACTCAAGTTTATTTACTTAAGTAACTTAAGTTAATGCATTTTAGATTCAAAAGCACTGTTTTAAAAACTTAAAAATTACATAATAAGTATGTTTAATAAAATAGAAAAACCTTAAGAGAGAGCACTTTTTTTTAGGACGTATATTATTATTACTTCAACTGTATGCTAAATAACATATATTAAGTTATGCTCATAATACGATACTCTACTAAATGATGCTCTACTAAATGACATTGCAGAAATGTGGGTTCATTTAATCAGTGAAAACCAAAATGCATAAAGCATGATTGTTTGGATTCAGAAATGAAACCATTGAATTATTTTTGAAATTTTATTTTAAGTTAAGTGAAAGAGAAATATATATTATCATTCCATAACTTCAAATGTGGATAATTGATAAGGGCGTCGTTCTCTTTATCGGAAGGTAGCGAATTTAAATCTATAGTTAATCGAAGATACCCGGTGTTCACTAAAAGTGAGTGAATCAATGTCCTTCAAGTGAAATGATACTTCTGGCTGTGGCAGGTCAAGTATTAAATGTCTCCTGGTACGTGCTTGCTACTAAATTTCGAAGACTCTCACTTGGTTGTTTTCACCTAATTGCTAAAGCCTAACTTAAAGGCGGTTACAGGGAAGTATTGTGGAGACACAACAGTAACTTCAAATAACATAATAGAAAACTATTAGAAAAGAAGTTCAAATGCATGTGTTCACCATCTTAATTTAATGTAAACATTTTTAAAAATACAATGGAAAATTGAAATTGTTTTAACGCGTGCACATGAAAGAAGAAAACATATAGTTTATCATTTAAATAAATCCTACAACTATTTACGCATGTGGTAAATAATGAATTCATTAAAACATTTTTCAATTTTCGCATGAATTGTTTTTTGAGTGCTATAAAAATTTTTACGCAATCTAAATCCATACAACAAGGATTTTTAACAAACAGAATATGGTGGTTTAGCTCTTAACAACAGATCTGAATTAGAAAAAATCAAAAGTTAAACTGCATTTTGAGTGGGTCATAATTTGTTCATTCAATATTACTAGGATTTTCAATCCACGTTTAACAAATTTACTTCAGGGAAACTCGCTTCATTGAAACGGGTGGACATAATTTCATGAGCAGGATCATAATTAATTTAGTGAACTATTATGATGCCGTATTTCTTTCAGGAACACGATAAAGCTCTCCTATATTGTTAGCTAATTTGATGGAATTGTAAACAAATTATATAATGATTATTTTACCTTAAATGCATATCTGGTAATCAGTGAAATTGCTTATCTTAATCAACCTTACCATAGAATTTTAAGAACTTTATATCTTAAAGTATAGGAAATTTGTTTTTACCTAATGTCAGCATAAAACTTCTAGAAACAACAATGAAGAGACATCTTCAGAAATATTTTATAACGATTTTAGATCAACAAACTTTCAAGCCGAATTTCAAATTGCCAAGTGTCTAAAAGTTTTCAAAAATTGGCATATTTATCCCAACATAATTTTGTTTATGTAAATAATTTTATAATAAATTAAATTTCAGAATACAAATTGAGAAAAAAAACTGATTTTTCAAGGTATTATAAAAGATTTATTATTATTTTCAATTTTAATTTTGATTTACAAATAGTCTTATGATGTCTATTACATTTGAAATTTTTTCACAATTTAAAATGCTTAGCTTAAGTAAATATTCTGCGATTTCAAGTCGTTTTTGAACAATATGCAGAATAAATCTGCTTAATTCACATAAACTTAATTATTGTAAATAAGAGGAAAATTGTATTTCTCTTTTTAGACGCATACAATATTCTTAATCAGTATGTGTATTCATTATTATCTCAATGTTTTGATTAACTGACAACTATTCTTGCGAAATGCACGGAATAATTTCGCTCACTACAATATCGTGTTTTCCAAATTTCCTGAAAGATCTATGAACAATTGACTTTTGCATAAATAAACATGGATAATTTAATCAATTTTTTTTAAAACATGTGATTAGAGAAATGAAGTATAATTCGTCATATAAAGCAAACATAAAGTTCGAGTATATATACAAGTATTTTATTCCATTTTTAAATACAATTTTGTTGATCTCTGATTGTTTCTGGGTTTAAAAAAATGGCTGAGTTTAAAATCATTGTATTTATGTCTTTAGTAATCCAGATAATGCAATCTGTTAATTCCTCTGAAGATTTAGATTTAAATCTAGGATCCCATAATTATAGCTTATCTTGTTTTACTAAAATATTTTGTGAATTCGGTAAGTTTTAGTTAAATTATTCTACTATATTTTAATACGCATTTAAGAATAAATTTTAATTTAAGAAAAAAAAGCATTTGTGCTAAGTCAAAATAGCAGTAAAGAACTTAATAATTTAATAATTTTAAAATTATGAAATGCAGTTGCTTATCTTGTGACAAATTAACTCTGGTTGTTTTAATACAATGATAAACTATACTAGCATGATATGAAAAGATTATTAGAAACAAAATTTCATAAGCATTTCAAAAATTTTAATAAATTTTTAAAATAAAATTATTTGAAATGCATAATTCCTATCAATATCGGAAATACATCAATAATTTAGCATTATTTAATTATATAAAATGTTCTTTTCAGTGCGCAAGTATTATTTCTCCGACCGTTTTCTCTAAAAGTAGTATATCATCAAATGTGGAGATTTAAAGTCAAACGTTGCAATTCAACTAACACAACAATTGAACTATTTCCATGCCTCACATTTTATACTTTTTATTAGTTTAACAAGTTAATCTATATAAATGAATTTTTCATAACCATTCCGGTGTAACATTTGGAATATGATTTAAAAATATTTTCAGCCGATTGCTTTAGTGAATATATAATAACTGCTGTGTTATTCTACCTCACATTTTTTTAAAAACTTATAATGTGGAACATTTCACGACATTTTTTTAAAGTCTCCAACGAAATAATGCCTAAATTCGTACAGTGTATGTATAAAATTTAAGGATTAGCCTTGTAATTTTTAATATAATTAACAGATTTTTCAATTAAGTTGGTGTAAATAAATGAAATATAAGAAAAATCAAGCAAATACATAACACTTTAACGTGTCAAATACCTTATAAATTATTTTAATATTTTTTCTCATTCAATTATCTCACAAAATTATAAAGAACATACCTCAAAATTAATTATTTTTACAAATTTTAAAAGATAACAAACACACCATTTTTTCTAAATAACGATAACTTCATAGTTTTCATTCTATTCATCAACTTTTTTCATTGTATTAATCAGATGTACGGCTAACAGTTTGTGAGTTTTAACACATTCATTGGTGGTAGATGCTTTTGGTTCTTAAGCATAATTATTTTGACGATTGCCTGCACGAAACTGACAAGCCAAATGAACCCAACGTTTTTAGGGATAAGCTTGTTTCTGCACTACTTTTATTCTTCCCTTCTGAAACCAATTTCAAGTATATTTTAGCACAAGGTATGGCAACCTATTTTGCCGCAAAAAAATTTCCCTTGATAAAACTCTTCTAAATGCCAATTAAAAAATAAAAGTGTCAGTAAAGTAGGGTTTAAAAAGAGAGCTTGGGAGCTAAACCCTGGTAGTTTAGTGTTTGGTTGATCACTAAAACATATATTCTGTACCCTAGGAACCTCAGACAAAAAAAAATAATAAACAGAAGTGAGAGTACTGTAGGCCCCATTGGGTTGTCATGTCACTGAGTTTAGTTTTGTATTTGAAAAGTAAAACTTTTCAACTTTATTAATTAAAATTATAATCATGTGAAACACATAAAAATAAAAACAAGAAATAATTTATTTTTTTAATTTTTTATGTCGTAAAAATATCTGTGATAATATTGAATAAAGTAAATAAAATACTTTTTAAAAAAACTTTTTAAAAATGATAATTGCTTTTATTTATTATAGAAAACTTTAATGATGTCATGGGCTGTCTCAGTCATTTTGATAAAGAAGTAAGACGTTCTCACTTTTTATAATAATTCTGCTGCATTTAAATAAAGCTATAAAGAATAGTATTTCTATGGTTCCGATAATAATTTCTTACGTTATCCTTGATTATGTATTTTAAAGCAATATTTTTTTGCACGTTCAAAGCATAAAATAACATTTAGATTATTCAACATCATATATATATATCATTCATTTTCATGATACTTTTAAGTTTAAGTGTTCAATATAATAATTGATAGACTTGTATTCAAATTCAGATGATTGTGACAAAATATTGATTTATAGGAGAGATTTATATTAATATTATTATAAAAATTTCTCGTCGTCTAAAGAACTAAGGTGAATAAATAAATTAATCCACCTTTTAATTTCTTTTTAGTCACATCGACTTCAAACATTAGCCTTCAGCAATTTGACTATTACACAACTTCAACACGTCTTTTGGTATACTATACCATGGTTTTAGAAATTCAGCTCAAGTCGTTGTTTAAAGAGTTATATTTAAAGTTGTTACATCGAAAACACATCCTGACTAAGACAGGTGGAAAGCAGGTGGTCTCAAATCTAATAGAAAATTTATTATAAGTTTCTTTCTTTAAAAAACACCTTTAAATATAATATCAGTATAGCGTAAAATACTATTGATACTTTGTATCAAAAATATCTGGTATATTTCGCATGCACTCTAGTTTCTCGCATTTAATTCATTGATAGCCAACATGGAAGAAAAATACTTATTAGTATGAATGTATGGTCAAGTTGAATTAAAATAACCGTACCTTCTCTTTAAATCTTTAAAATGTCCACCCATTTAACTCTCCACTATAATTATTTTTCTATAAACATTTAGTTCATGATCTTCCGGTTCTACCTAGTTGGTAGCAGAATGGATACAGCTCTTGCCTTTGGTTTAACAGCTTGTGGGTTCCACCTCGGACATGGATGTTTGTAGTGGTTCAGAATTCACTTTGAACAATATATCCTAGTCTAATTAGCCTTCGTGTGCAAAAGTTGACCGTTGAGCAACGTAAAAATGAAACCAATCTAGCTATTTGCACACGAAACTAATTCCAGTACAATTTAGTCCCAACTGATTTCAGCGATAAATTAAGAAACACCTGCACGCTGAATTTTACGATATGTTATCGTAGATATCGTAGATCGTGTGATAAAGCACTTCGCCAAGATATCCTCATATTTCAAGAGCATTGATTACACAGTCATGTGAAGAGATTAATTCACGATATTATGATGCTTTTAATGTGGCTCTGAAAAAGTTCTGAATTACTGAAAAAGATCTGATTGGCCAATGACTTGTTGTCGTTGTAATGGTGTATGATATGCCGAAATTTATTATTAATATACTCTATCGCAAAGTGCGAACCTTGTGTCACGGATGATGAACGCACTTTAAAGCAAATATTATAAGCTGTTCAATAAATTATTATTACTTTATCTTCATTTTCAGCTGCCGATTGAAAATACTACTTTATTTAAGATACACCCTATTTTTCTTTCAATAATTCCTTTAAATCTTTTCTACTTATTCTTACACATTTCGCAATATAATTTTAAAGTATTCTTTATATGTATAAGTAGTATTAATCTTGGTTATGTAACAAAATTATCTTTTTTAGGAAGATTTGGGAGAGTTTCTAAAATTATCACAAACAGCCTTAAAATCTAAATCTTTGCATATTGTACCTCAAAGAGTAGCGTTTTGTGCTTTCAGAGAATCTGAAAAGGTAAAAAAAAATTGTTTTGAAGTTTAATAACTTCTCTATATAATTTCCAATTTTTCACTATATGCTTATATGTGTTTATAACTAAAGGAAACAGATCTATTCAAAACACATGGACAGAAACTATTGCTTTTATTGAAGTAAATTAAAATATATATATCCCTTGTAGTAATTGTTTCATATTCAATTTACTCATTCAATGTCTTATTTTTGGAAGTGAGCTCTCATACTCTTTTATTATATTTTAAAACTACTTTTATTGCACTTCTAAGTGTTAATGTCTGTCAAATATTCTAAACTAAGATTTTTCTTAAAGATTTAACTAAATATGCTCTTCTTATGGGCTTCTACTTAAGAATAAATAAATTACTCGAAACATTTGCTTCATTTTTTAAGTTTTAATTTTTTAAAAAAGGTGATCTCTATCTTGTTCATTAATTTAAGGATAATTGAAGATAAGAATTCACCAAGAATAAACTATTATATAATATTATCATTTGTTCTTCTATTAAATTTTTAGAAGGTTGTCAAATTTATTACAAGCAAATATTCAGTTTACTTAAATTTTCTGGTATATGGCAAAAAATGTTTTTCAATTGCAATCTATTACTGACAAAGCTGTAAAGTCTTTATCTTTTCCAGCTCGCAGTTCAAAATATATTTTATCAAATACTAGAAAATTTTAGTCAATTTTAATCATCTCATCAAAAAATAAGAATTAAAGTTAATAAACAAGTCACACACAGATGCGCGCATTTGCTGTTGTATTCTGAAGCATAGTAAAATAAAAATCCAAAAATAAATAGATTTTATTAAATAAAAATCAGTTTCTCATTCAACATTTAAAAAATTATTAAAAAAATGTTTTCTTTTTTTTTCATGTAAGTCGACTGAAAACAAAAATGATATTCCGAAGTTCATTTTGAGCAAGTCTGTTCACTTACGTTTCAGGCATTTTAAAACAAGATACATTTAAGTAAAATAGTAAAAATCGGTTAAAACAGTGTTTTTCATACTACTTCATCTATTTATATTGTGGATTGATATTTTCTCTTGTAATACATTGCATTACTATAACTGAAATCATTCTATTTACAGTTTTCTAATAAGACTGACAGTTCAGTTGCTTTACAACGGCTGTCCGGTGTGAATTTTTACTACGTGGTGTCAAATATAAATAGTATAAAGTCAAATAATAATAAAAAAAACAGAAATAAAATGAAGTTAGTTTGACCACTTCATGATCAGTCTCCCAGGGGTTTAGTAATAAAACTAAGACTTGCAGTTTCGGAGTTCATTTCCTAGCACTATTGCGCAAAAAAGATACTTTTGCATTTTTATTTTCAACAAGTATATTTTTCAAATGAGCTTTTTCGGTTTCCCTCTTTATAACAGAGGAATGCAGACTTTTATGAAAAAACACCAATTATTAGGCTATGAGCTTCGTAAAGTCTAACTATAGTATCCCTTATCCACCGTCTTACAAAAAATACTCAGAAACAACAGAAATATTACAATGAAAAAGATATTTTTTCCCCACTGGTTTATCATTGTTGAAAGTTAACTTCACACTATTACTCGTAAAATCATGTTTTTGATTAGTACTTTTTTTTTTATTCAATGTGTTATTTTAATATTTATTACTATGAAAATTTCTCTTGAAAGCAATTCATTGTAACTAATTTTTTCAATTATAAAACGATCTCTTAATCAACAATTTCTATTTTTTATTCTTGGTATGTTGGTTCCCGTAACTACTTCATTTTCTTTTTCAATTTTAAGTCAAGAATAATCCACAAATATTTGATTCATACAAATATAAATCAAATATTTGTGGATTATTCTTTGAGTTACAAGTTGAATCATTACAAATAATACCTAATTGTTTAGTTTGGTGCTTCAAATATAAGCAATACTTATTTATATATGTCTATTCATGCTTATAAATATTGCAACAAATTGTCAATAATGTTTTTGGTGAAATATAATTGATTAAATTATATATAAATAAAACAGCTTTATACATAAAGATTAATAAAAAATATGTTTTTCTTAAATTTAATTTATCATAGTCTAAAAGAAATTATCAATATTTATATTATATTTAACTTTTTTATTCATTTATATTCCTAGAAACGTGTATATAACGAACTGGCAAGTCATATTATGATATTCAAGGTAAATAATTATTGCATTTATTTCAATACAAATGACAGTCAATAACATAAAATGTAAAACCTTATTTAATAATGTTGGTTTATGACATCATTTATTTAATATTTTAACATTTAATTATGTAGTTAATTTTTCATATAAAATATATTTTTCATGTAGCAAAATTAGAGATGATATCCATAATGTTCGTATTTTAATCATATTTTATGTTAACATTAATTTTTTATAATATTTTTACCTTGTGTGAAATGATTCATTCATAATTAATGCAATGGAAGGTAATTATTATAACATTTAAAGTATGTGTATGTGATGCAGTTTATATAAGACAAAACTCAAGCATATTTTGTAAATAAAATAGGTAACACACATCGATTTTTCTAATTTATTCTAAAAGTTAGAATAAATTTGAAAAATCGTAATAATGAAATTCAATACCCGTTTCAATTTTTTTGTCGAGTAATTACTTAATTACTATAAACTAATATAGGAGTCAAATATAAGTGTTAATAAATCTTCTAAAAAGTGAATAGAAAATCAACCCACTATGGGATTTTTTAAAACAATTTATTGAAATTGTGAAATTTATTATGAAAACAATATAATCATTCACGTGTTTCAACTTAACAATCTGTTGAACTAAACTTTGCATCTACATCGGTATTTCTGGGAAAATAAAATTGATATAGGAAATCAAACAACATATTTGACTTAAATACTAACATAGATTTTTAGTTATAAAAATTTTTATTCATTAGATTAAATAGTGATAATTCCTTACCAACTTACCATATTTATGTATAGCAAAACTTACAACCTAATGGCTAGGCCTATGATCTTCAGGTAAACAGTTGTTAGATTCCAAACTCTCCTCCTACAAGAATATTTGTAGTGATAAGGAATCCATTTTAAACTGTAGATTCTTGCCTAATCAGACTCTTGAGCAAAAATCCATCACTGTGTGATAAGCAAACGAACCAACCTTACTGACATCTGTCATCAATATTTTAGGTAAACTTATCTTATGTAATCATTATTAAGCATATGCACACATTCTAAAATAGCAATACAATTAAAAATGAAAAAAGTGTGGATAAATAGTTTTAAATAATCAAAAATTAGAAAATTATGATTTCTTAAAGTGAAAGCTTTATTTATACAACTAAACCTAAATTGAATTTGCTTAATTTTACTCATATATACTAAAATGAATCTCTACATTCAATGAATACATATTTTAATACACAAAAATAGATTAAAAATAAATGAATTAAGCATCAAATATTTAATTGGCATATATTTATACATCAATTAATAATTATTATTAAATATTGATTACCTGGTTAACATAAAAAACGTGGGTGGTTTTGAAATGAAATTTATACAAAGATATTTGTGCGAAGTTTATGGATTTTCGACAAGATTTTAAATTGGCACGAACAAAAAGTTAAAATTTTGATTTCTGTGTGCTTTTTTATCCATTCAAAAGTGAATTAAATTCTTAAAATAATTTATTGTAGTACTTATTAGAACATGATAATGAGATTTAATTCATGGTATATTAAAAAACAAATTGTCTTAATATATATGTGTTAAATATGCAATTATTTATGTTTCACAGTAATTATAAACTGTCTATTAATATATATATATATATATATA
>JAPDSC010152284.1:131712-145846 GCA_026290005.1 Latrodectus geometricus
TATATATATATATATATATATATATATATATATATATATATATTATAATGTTTAAAATAAAATATCATTTTATTCAGAATGTATGCAGTTATCCAGTTGAAGGTCCAAAATGTTTTAGCTGGACTAAAACCTTCGTAAGTGTTTTGCATATTTTATTAATTTAATATTTATAGTATTCATTAAAAGTAAAATTAAACTGAAATCAATTTTATAGGCAATTAATATTTGAGGCAAATAATGAGATAACTATTGCATTCCTATTAAATTAATTCCTACAGCTGAAATTTGTTTCGAAAATCAACTATTGATTTTTTTTAATAAAGGGACTACATCATGTGCAATCCTTTTATTAAAAAATCAAAAGTGCAATCATTAATATATATATTAAATAAAATCTTTGAAGCTCTCTTGTAAAAACACATTCTTTTGATTAATTGTTCATCTTTACATGTCAGGACTGAATCAACAGGGATTCAAACATTTATTGGATTACAGACTGCTGTGAATATCTATAGTAATCGAAATAACCAGCTATTGAACTTCAAATCACTTACTATTCAACCACCAATTTGATTCTTTTCTGTTGAAGTATATTAAATCATTAAATGTAAGAGGAAAGACTGGAGGTATGTAAAAGAATTGATGTAATTACCAAGAGAAAGTTTTAGTTGACCAGAAATGTTTCTTGCTGAAAATAATCAAAATTTCTTTCAATAATTATTTTTGAAAAGCATGATTAAAATCATAAATTAGCTAAAATAATAATAATAACAACAAGTAAATTGTTACTATGTATATACGTGTTTAAAATACTAGAAATGATTCTGTGTCAGGAAATTTCAAGTGCCACAAAATTAACTATTCGTAAGTTTTTGTAGATTTATTTAAGAAACTCAGCTCTGAAACAAGGCTCGTGAGCAATACGTTTATGAACAATTAGAAGACATGGTAAGCAAGTGCATTTGAATCATAGTGCAATACCTTATAAAAAGGTATCGTATATTTAAAAATCTTGCTCATTCAATTCTAATAAATTTGCAGAGATGAATGTAACCATTTTTAATGAAGCGTTATTCCATCACCAACAAGACTAATTTTTCTCCCTCATTGTCTGATTTCATTTTATAACATGGAAAAAAGATAACGAGACAGTTAAAATTTATGTTATATTCTGAAAAGTCTTAAGTATAATGGGCTGATTATCATACAGAGATAAATAAAAACTTATGGCGTCAAGCATGTGTGGATGATGTGTAAAGGTACAGCTACCCAGGTCTATTCAATTCAATGATAAAATTCATTGATCGTAGTGACAGAAAAATAGTGAAAAGCTATTTATACATTGGGATACCATTGAACAAATATTAACCCTTTATGAAAAATATAGAAAACCTCTTGACATGGGCAGTTATCGAATATTTCCACTGTCTGAAAAATCCATATAATGCTGTAAATCATGATCGAGTATTATCCAGCTGAAGCAAAACATTTCGATGACTTTGAATAAAGGGTGATTCAACTTCTCATCTCTCTCCTTGTTCGTAGAGTGGAATTGGTATCTTTATGAAACAGAAATATAATAAACACTGTTCAAAATATCATTAATGGAATCGAAAAATGACCAAATATTACATTCAATAGCACTTCATATCAATAAGAATGAACGAATATCACTATGTCGAATACACGTTAATAATCTGTTCTCTGCATGATATTCAAAATGTATACAATAGACATGCTGAATTAGCCAGAACCGGAATTCCTATGAAAGCATGTCACACCATCCTTGCATCAAAAGTAGTCCTTGACCACACCACTGAGAACATTTTATTGGTGATGAAAAACCAAGATAGGCTTGATGTGCTGACAGTCTATGCTTCAGCAAATATCGTAATTTCAGTGTAGGTATTTATTGGCTTATAAACCCATTTTTAAGCTTAGAGCTTGAGACGTTGCTGAAAAAACCGCTATGGTTATGTAAATAATGTGTTTGTTTGTTTGTTTGGCTATAATTGACCATTGAGTTTCCAAATCACCTTTCTGAATAAAGATATTCCCTATTTTGATGAAACTTATTATCTCTTGACGAACACATCAGTCTTATTTGAAGACGATAAGCTAAAGTTCGACTGTTCTTCAATTAGATTTCCATCAAAGTCAAAAAGTAGTAAGAATTAATTTTTTTATGAGAGGTACAAATTTTCATTACTCAACAAGGCTACCAGTCATTTTGGTAAGAGAAGTTTCTTGTTTAACTACATTGCAATTGTTATCACTGCTTATTTTGCATAAATACGTTGAAACGTTTACCACTTCCATATCAACATTTTTTTTCTAATCGTGCAATTTTATATCTTGTTTAGCAACTTCATGTATCTAACGTACACATAATAATAATGGAAATTGTAAAAAATCTAAATTCTTTTAAAAATTTAGTTCTAGAAAATTCAATTTCTAGAAGATAAATATAAATTGGAGATTGCAAAACATTATTTTGATTTTATATAAGACTTTATTTACAGTTTCAAAAAAAAGTTTGAATATAACGCTTTTAAAATTATAAATTAAACTCATGATAAAACTTTTCGAATTAAATTCTTAATTTTATTCATTTCATAGCAAAAAGCAGATGTTTAACAATAACAGCATAATCTCTTCCTTAAATAAATTTGAAAATGAATTTGGTAATTCTTGCAATGAAATATTTTCAAAAATTCTTCCAACATAACTTGAACTTTTTATTCCAAAACATTTCCTATTCAGAAGCTAGTTTTAATTCTATTTATACGAGATAGTTACATAATTTGGTTTTGCTTTCAAGTAATATTTGATCTGAAAATATAGATTAATAATAAGCACTGATAAAGTTATAAATTCAAATGTTTGATCTTCATGAGAATTAAATTAACAATTGCATTTTTTTTTTAGGATTGCATCTCGTCCATACTTGATCGAATGATTGCTGAAGGCATTTGCTAAACTTCAAAAGTGAAAAAAATTATACCTTATTAAAAGAATGAATAATTTCTTTAACAAAATTTGCATTCCTCTGTTATTTTTATACAATAGATACATTTCGGAAACCATCCCTATAGACTCATAATTTCTAAACCAAAACATTCATTTTCAAAATATTATTTACATATTGGAAATTGTAAAATTTGTTAAGAAATTCAAAATAATTAAAAATTTATCATTCTCTTTATATCTGAGCTTCTATAAGCAAATATACATGTTATATATATATATATATATATATATATATATATATATATATATATATGTTATAAATATATACATAATATAGGCTACATAAATATTGCTTTGTACAAGGACAGAGTGTTCTCATTAAACAAAATACTTTTTGTATATGTTGGTTAATTTTGACATAAGTTTATCAGCACTCAATTATCGTTAACTGTCGCATAATTTTTTATCATCATTCAAGTTAGCGTAATTTTATTTTACTGATATTTTTCTTTCATTTTGAATAGTATATTACGCAATAAATTCTCACATGGTACTGCATGCAAACCTTTTCATGTTAGTCTACAATGTCTTGACAATCGAAATTACAATATGATATTATAACTGAAAATAAAATGTGGTGCTAAAATATCATGACTTACATTTAATGAAAAAAAGATTATAACTTTTTGTTAATGTAATTTTATTAAAACATTATTACTAAGTATTTACTATTTATAGATTATGTGTACTTTAACTCATGGATACAGCATATTGTCATGAGGATTATGCCTAATATACCAAGTCTTTATTTATTACTCTGATTCTGTATGCCCGGTATAAAATATGTTCCTGACTTTCTTAATGTGTGCAATCTCAGTCACACATCATACTATTGCCACTGAAGCAACAGCTTCATCAAGCTCTCTTAAAATCATTTAAATTTTTACTTAACGTGTGATTAGTTTTTACTTAATGATTAGAAATAGATTTTTACTTAATGATCAATAGGTTTATTACCATTTATTTCAAGTTTTGAAATAAATGGTAAGAAACCTACTAAAATAAATTTGAATATTAACTGCTTACTCTGAAATATCAAAATTACGTAAAATTGGTGAAAGATTGTACTTCATTAGAAATTACATTCAAGTAAGGTTAGATTTAACAGACTGAGCTGTTAACTTAGACTGCAAACTGGATTTGCAGAAAACGTTATATTAATATAGAAACATTTTTATATGTTAACAAAAAAACACTCTAATCAACTTTGTGCCCTTTCGCATCTCCACAGAATGCAAAGTTCATCTACAGTGAGAGGTTAATTTTAACGTTGGTCACGTTTATAATAAAACTAATAGTTCAAATTGTGGTGGTTAAACTCGGCATATATATGAGTAACACCGAGCTAACCCAAGTTCTTAGAAATAGTGGAGATTTAATGAGAACATATGAGAATGAAACAATTTAAATAATAATAATAATAATGTAATTTTATTGTACTATTAACATTTAAATATTTACAATTTATATTTAAAGATTAATTGTCTTATCAACATATAAATGCATATTTATAAAACATTGTGTGGCCAGTGGGTCCTGAAGCAGAGATTAAAATGACTCACCCCCTTTGTAGCGAATTTCCCTTTGTTGTTCTGAACCGTTGCTTTCCTTTTGTTAGACTCTTCTTTTGGTCAGGCCTGTGCTTCACTGCTCCGTACCTTTTCTTTTTATCTTCGGTGGACTTTATAGTTTCCAAGGTCTCATCGAAAGGTTAGGCTTCTCTTCCTAATATCTCGTCGGAGGCTTTCAATTCCTATTTATCTCTGAATATCTGGATGTCTGGATATCTGCATATCTCCATGTCGGAATACTGGATGCTGAAAATCTGCATGCCGGAATGGTGTTCGGAGGATCAACTCCTTAACTTTTATATTGCCTTCATCTCTCCTCCCATTTTCTTCTATTGGATATTTTCTTGTATCTCATCGGTGTTAGGCTTCCAGAGGAATGGTCAGAAATCTCCCCTACAAAACCCTTGATTGGCCACACACAAACAAAAAGGAGAATATTTTAATTTCATATGGATTACCCATACATCCCAATGGGAAAAGGACCCTGGGATGGAAAACTGCAATAAACTTTAAGTGCAGTTTTCGGGTGCCACTTTGAAATATATAGTTTTATTTCTTCATTACCCTTGTCTCTTTATATTACAATTTTTTATGTTTCCTTTCTTTTATATTTTAAAAACTACTGCCGAGAGGAATTGTTACAGAATTCATTTACAGTAACATGTTTCCTCTGCGGTTCCTTTTATGTCGTTTGCACTACGACACAAATATTTTTCATTTTTATAAATTTTTAAGAATTTAAGTAACATTAATTATGCAAAGTATCTACAAGGAGAAAAAATATATTATTTACTCATTAAATTTGTTTACACAAAAATTGTAGATGGAAATACACCTTTTCAGTAACTCCTAATATATAAATAATTTTGATCACGGAACTTTTGATTTAAATGCTGCTGTTTAAAATGCTTAAATATTAATACTTCAAATATTTTTGCATAGTGAGAGTTTACATTTTTTAATATTAAGTTTCTGATTTCATAAGCTTTTAAAAAGTAAATTATAGTGAAAAAAGGTTTTGATTTTATGGAGATTATATACTGTTTCTATTGGTATATTTTTAATCACAAATCGATCTGACTGCTTTCTCAGGAATGTTCCTATTTACTTAATCTAAAATGCATTAAGTGTGGCCCAATGTACATATCCGTATAACGGATGTATATTGCAACAAATGTACAATTGGAGTGATATGTACAATTGCTGGGTACCAATTTAGAAGAAGCTTTTGACACTACATTTTGCTGTTTTTCCACTTCGTTTAATTATAGAATGATTGTTTTGCATTTTGAGCCAAAATGCTATTCTGAAGCAGAAAAAGGTAATGTCTAACTAATTATAAACAAATGATGTCGCAAAATGATCCCTATCTTAACTTATGTCTAAACATAGTATGTAAATCTTGCTCTTTATCATTGCACTGTCTCTCATGTAAAACTTGTAAAATATCTCGTAAAGAATCATGGATGATAAAAGTTCATCTATGTTCCTAAGAATGGTGTCATTGGTCTACGCAATCTATAATTTGTTTCTTTCGAGCAAAATCTAATAATTATTTGTATACAATTACTGAAATAACACTTCTTAAAAAGTATTAATCTTTTTGCCAATTCAGTGTAATGAAAAATCTAAATAAGAAATTAACTTCATGAAGAATTTTACAGCCTAAATCTGTTTTATTTGTTTTGATTGTGGAGCAAAGAGTTTTGCTAGAAGTTTGCTATGAAATGGTGATGGTGTTATGAAAATGGAAGTGGGAGATATTGAGTTTGTTATGGAGATCATCATCTTCAGTCAAATTTATTTCTACTGAGAATAAACATCTTCAACCAAAGTAACTTCTATTTGTTTGTTTTCAAGCATAATATTTTTTAAAATTTCCCTTATCTATACCATTATGTTAAGCATACTTTATTGAGTCCGGCAAAATTTCATGTTTTATCAACATAATTTGTAAACCGACAGTTATGTAAGGTAGGTTGTCAATGTTTATCAATTTTTATATAAATGTTATTTGTTTTTATCTCGTGTCAGCAGAACACAAAATTGTTCAAATTTTCAAATCATTTCGAAAGCTTGTATTTTGTCAAAATGTATCAAACTATCATTTCCATTTATGTTTGACAGTTACAACAAACTCTTTTACTATTTATCAATCACAAGAATAACTTCCGCCAGTTTGTCTGCTCTTATGTGTTCCCCTGGAAATATGACACATTCTATTTTCAACAGGAGGTGGAGCAGATAAAGCGCCATTTTCTTTTACTGATTTTTAAGAATAACATGTGATTTATAACACATTAACACCCACTTGCAATGGTAAATTTTTTTGCAATCACCACTAACCAGACTACTTGGTGGTGGCTATTAATGTGGTAGAAAAACAGTACATGAGATAAAACCCTCGCTCATTATCAAAATAATCATGCATACTTTGATTTATGTATTCTAATGTTGATAGTTTTTATGTTTAAATTAATCTTATTTTAACTAACTATTTTTTTAAAAAATATTAAGTAAACACTTTTTTCACTCAGTTCTTCATGTTTGATTAAAGAATAATTTATTTATATTTTTAGAAATTTTAATTTAATCAAAATGAATTGAAGCCTCTATTTGAATTTACACTTCTTTAACTGAAAACTGATTAATTTTTCAATTTAATAATAAAGCATTGAAATTCCCCGATAATTTTCTTTGTTTCCTATCATTTCTTTATGTCTCAAATAATTAAGTGTTGGACAATTTTTTCTTTCAGAAAATGTCAATAGCAATTAAATTCTTTGATTGCAGAAGTATACGATAAAAGGATTAGTTGTATTATTCAACTGGATCCTTAGGTAATTCAAAGGAATATTCAATCTTTTAATCTTTTTAATAAATTAAAATGTTATTCTACATTTTGTTCAGGTGTGTTCAATTTCTAAATATTTTCGTTGTGTTTATAAATATCTTAGAGCATTTACAATATTTACTAGCAATAAGATAATGATAATATAGTAAATAAAAGAGGACTTAAAAAGGAACTTCAACAAAACCACAATAATTTTATTAAATTTTATTCGAATTTAGAAATGATGTAACATTAAGTATTAAGAATGGTTTCATATGTAGTTTTATATGTTGGAAGAATCTAATATATTCTTTAAAATGGAAAACTAGATTAAGAGAGGCCATAAAATTAAGTCTTGGAATGTCAAATAATGAATAGAAAGTATCTCATAAATTAATCAAGGCCTCTTAAAATAATTAATTTTATTAAATAATAAAATAATGTCGTTTCATTTATTTAAAGTACGAGGATATTGCAATAATCTTTTAGTTCCTGATTCCTCTCAGGGATGTAATAGAATATTACATCCATGAGAGCAGAAATTTGTAAATTTCTCTTCCTTAATATGATTTAATTTGTAACCACGCGATTGATTATGTTACGGTCTCCTTGATATATATATATATATATATATATATATATATATATATATATATATATATATATATATATATATATAAACACAACTCAGTCGAACAAATCAAGATATTGAGGAAGCTGGTAAATTCACAAAGACAAATTCTTCATTGTGAAGATCTCAGGAATTTGTGGTTGTATGGAATAAAATTATGATCTTGAAGCAAATGAAGAATTATGTTCACTTGCATAAAATTATATATAAAGAGATTATATACTACAAGAATTTAATGGAAGAAAGTGAAAGTGTTCGTTATATTCAGTATAGAGATCTATGTGGAAAAAAGCTTATGGAAGATCAAACTGCAAAATAAATTTCAATTGATTAAATAATTCTTTGATCTATTATCTATCTTCGTGATGGCAATAAACAATTAATGGAATTTGTATACTTTTGGTAGATCATTTCACATATAAAAGACGTATCTATCTTTAAGAAAATGACAACAGTTGATTTTGCGTATGCCAAGCATCACAGTTCGTATTCCGATAGCAATATGAATTATAATATTTTAGAGAATGGGATTATAATCTTCTCAGTTGAAAGTCTATTTCCAACAAAGACAGAGACTAAGTATTTAATTTTCTAGATCATGTAAAGCAAATCATCTACTTTCAATTCCATTCAAACATTGAAATCCGTATCTTTCTGCCCTCATTAACGAGTTTAATACAGTTGAAAAACATTTTAAGGTGATACTCAAATTCTAAAAAGAAACTTAAGTTTTAATTGTCTAAGCTTAAGCTTTAACTCGTGAAAGCTGTAATGTAGAATTGTAATTGAAAGATATAATATTAAAATGCCTATACACATTTAAAATATAATGAAATATCATCGCCAAATATATTAAAGTTTTATCTATATACATTTGTATGGGTAACATTACACGATGGCTATCAATGCTCATCACAAAGCAGTTTTCTGCTAATCAATTACTTATCTTAAGGAACAGAATACTTTAATGAAAATCACGGGGTGGTTGACAACTAGCTAGAAAACCATCATTTATTTTTCCACATTTGTTATAAATTCAATTCTTAAGAAGGATCTAAGTATATCACCACTGTGTCTCTAATTCATCACCTGATATTCTTGGCATTTCCCTATGAAAATTATTTCTTGTATAAAAACAATCTATGAAGATTATTTCTTGTATACATCATACCAGGATCATTTCTACTTTATGAAACATAATAGATCCTCTCACGTTAAAGCTCTATCAAGAAAAAGAATCGTTTTCAAAATGTCCATTTTTTCCTCTCACTTTTATAAATTATTGTGAATAATGCTGTCATTGTCAATAATAAGATGCATTAACGAAACTGCTTTTTATAACATGCATATAATATAGTATACACACACATATACAAAAAATTTTAAATTTTTTACTATGTGTGTATATATATGTATAAATATGCATACATTTATTTATAAGGGTCTATTTAACTGTTTTGCAAGTTCATAACTTGACGAAGTAAATTAATTTTGCTAAAACCCTCTAAAAAATTACAGACAGTTAAGTATTTTTTCCTATATTGTTCAATATACATTTTTAAAATAATCAAACAATAGCAAATGGGCAAATAGCTTTCATATTTATTAAGAAGTGTAATTTCTTACAATTTATTGCTGAATGTCTTTAAAAAATAATTTATTTATTTTCTTGTTTAAATATTTTTATTGCTTTTATTTCTTTACATATTTTTTGGCACATACTGATAATTTTCTCTTTGTAGTCATTATTACAAATTATGCTCCTATAAGTAATTTTTTTTAATAAATTTATTTAAATCATGGATGATAATAACATCATTTTATTATTTTTTTGTCTCGTTTGATTATTTCTACTATTTCATCTCTTACTTTTGGAAGACTTAAATAGCATTGTAAGAAAAATGAAAACGATACTAAAAACTACGACTACAGATGCAGGAATGCCTGAAGATATTTACTACATGTTGGAAGATAAACAAAAGGTGAAAAATCTAAATTCTGATTTTAGTAGTTTTTAGTAGTTTTTAGTATTTCAACTGAAGCTGTTTCGACTTTTATTTTTTATGTTATATTTTGCTTTCTCAAATTTAATAATCATTACGAGAAAATACTCTTGCTATTCCAAACTTAATGGAATTAAGCATGAAACCTGATACTTATGTTTGCAGGATTATATATAGAATATTATTCTTCCTCTTTAAATCATTACCTCAATCTTATAAAAACATTTTCCCATGATGCAATTATTTCTGATACCTTCATAAATATTTTCACAAAAGTCCTTTAAGGAATAAATTGGTATTCTGAGGAAATTCTCGCTCTTGTCTGATATCAATTATTTAGAAATTCTCTATTTATTTTTTTTTTAATAAAAGGGACCAATGCTTATAAAGACAATGAATTATGGTTGCTTGCTCGTGTGGAAAAATAATCATACATCATAATCCAATAAACGAAACACCTATTAGATTCATTCTTTCCTCAAAAAATGTTGTGCTCAAAAAATCACAATTAAATGGAGTTTCCGAGAATGTGCTAAAAAGTATTTTTTTTTTTGGTACATTTCTAAAAAAATTTTTCTTCATGAAAATAAAAATCACTCATTTTTCTTTTATTCAAAACTATGTTTAAGATGCATCTGTATCTCATCTTACTATAAAACTACTTCCTTGTCTATGTATATTTGTGCGTGTTTGATATATAAATATAATCTTTTTTTCAGGAATGTTGCTTGGAATGTAGTGGATGAAGTATTTGATTTAAATCTATGCTAATATACAAAAGTTTTCTTACAAAGAAGCTATGAATATTCCACAAACAAAGAACCTTCTTTTTCAAATAAAAAAATGAAACGAAGATTATTTTTAAAATAAAAAAAATGAATAAGATCATTTTCAAATTAGAAAAAGAAGTCACAAAATTAAGAATATTTACTTTAAAATATTTTAATGTTTCTTGTATAATTAAATGCGTTATTTTAAAAAAACTTTTGTCTAAATATTTTTAAAGTTGTTGGAAATGTCATGTCATGGTTAAGAGAAACATTTCACCAATATATAAACATATATATAAGGAAAATTTATTACTTCAGAAATAAAACTTGTTAATATAAGCTTTAAATAGTTTTACTTTTTCTTACTTTCAAATTATTTGAAAAAAATTAAAATAAATAAAATCATAATTTATTTTAAGAAATATTTTCCTATAAACCATTTCATAAAAAACTTGTTAAGAATTTTCTCACAGAAATGGTTTTATAGAAAAGAGCTTTTCAAGGTGAAACAAAATTAAGCAAATAAATATTTAAGGTTAATACACACGTTTGAAATAAGTAAATTTAAAAACAAATTTACATAGCATCTTCCTATATTTTTTTAAATAGACAATTTATTTTTTAAATTTTAAAAAGATAATGACCGAATTAATATTAATTGGAATTATTTTAGACTATAAGGATATTCTACAAATAATATATAAATATTCTTTTATTATTTTAATTATTAAGCTTAATTTATTTATTGCCTAATTGTTTATAATATTATCGAATGTTGTTATTAGCGTATTCCAAAAAATGTTCCTTCCAAAAGATCATATGTATGTCTATGATTAAATACATTGCAGGATTAGTCTCAAATTGTTTCTTTGGATTCAAATACCTTTACTAAACTTTTTCTTCAGATTCACAATATATAATTTAATATAGGATTATTTTTATACTTTTCTCTGATAAAAACGTTAAATCTAGATATTCTTCTCTTGAAAGAATTCTATACCTCTCTCGATGTACCACAAACTAATGAAGACCTAAAAAGTTAAAGTTCACAAAACATTTTAAAATATAATATTTTAAAATATCTTTTACGCTATTTTTTTTTAGATTTTATGGTCTCATTTGATTTAACAACATCTGACAAAATTGGAAGCAATAGAACCGGCATTGGTTTTATATTTTTGTGAAGAATTTCATTTTCATGAATTGACAGTGAAAAAAAAAAGACAGAGAAATTTCGGCATCAAACTTGCATTATAAATATCGCTCTACTAAACAAATAAAATTTCGTTAATTTTTTTAATTATTACATCCAACTAAGTATCTCAACTTAGTTTAACCTGTGAATAAAATTGTTTATATTTAAGCGTATAGTGCATTAGTGGAATAAAAATTTTAGTCTAAATAGTTTAGACGAGTACTATTTTATCTAGTTTTGATTTATATTTTATTATTAAAAGGAAGAATGATATCTACAAACTTAAAACCACAGTTTATAAAATGGCATTAAAACTTTGATTTTATAAAATTTAAACATCAATATTGTCAGTAACACATAATTACAAGGAGCTCCTTTTTTCAATACGTGTGTGTTTAATTGCATACATCAAATTTAAATGTAATATTAAAATAAAAGAATTTTTGTTCTTATTTTTCTAAATAATTTGTCTTTTAATTTAAATAATTACATGTGAGAAAAATATGAGTAGAAAAACTTTCGAATTAAATAAAGAAAAAAATATTTTGAAGATTACATTTAATGTCTAATGAGGCCATTAACAAACTCATACGAACGAAAAAAAATTGCATTAATTTTTATTTTTAACAAATAGTACAATTTATAATGTGCGTTATTTTTATCAAACGTAATGGTATGAAAATTTCTATTTACTTTTAAATATAAATTATTATACATTTGGAGATAAGACGAAAATTTTCATACTTTGAATTAAATGGATAAAAGTCTGTGAAATAATAACTTTAAGAGTAAATAATTAGAGCATAAATATATTTAAGTAATTGCAAAAAATTATTCACCTTTTTATAATTTTCGCGCATTTGTTATAAGAAAAACTTTTTTATTTTTAAATTTATTCAATTATATTTGCACAACAAAGGAAAAAAAAGCAGATTTATTTTAATGATAAATATTTGCATATAAGAAAATTATTATATTCATTTATTTTTAAAATATTTTTAGTCTATAACAAGAAATTTAACTTATGAGTGCAAATTTTTATATACATTTTTAATTTTTACATATTACTCATTTCCGTCTGTTGCTATTTAGTGTGAAAGATAATAATTTTGAAATATTTATAATTTACTTTTGTCAATGAAAAATGTAAATGATACAAATTTTAAACAACTTTCATTAAAGATAACATACTAAATGTTTAATAAACGTGTATTTATAATCTGAATTTATAAATAAGCATATGCAGAGGAAAAAATATAATAACTTTATTTCCACTTCTGGTGGTCTAACTTTGATATCTTCCGAAAAAGTTTTTAAAATGAAAGAAAAGTAAAAAAATGTTATATTAAGTACAAAAAATTCTTATTTTGTTTCTAGATAATTACGTAAATGGGCAGTTTTTATCTTAAAATGATTGAATTAATTCTGGTATTATGATTTAGGCTTATATAAAATATTTTATATGATTCTTCAACTATACAGATATATATATGTCAATTAAAAGAAAACTATATGTGTGCTAGATACATTTTCAAATCTAAGGGAAAAATAAAATTCATTTTTTTTTTGTTAAAAACCTTGATAATCCTTCAAACTTTTAATTAAGTAACACTATATAAATAATTTTCTGTACATATTACTACATATTTTCCTCCAATAAAATTGGAAATTTACTTGTTTTGAAAATTCTCTCATAGAAAAATATCTGTCTAAATAGAATTTTTGAAATTAATATATTGACGTACATTAATTTTAGTATACATTGATATAATAAACAGGCAATAAACATGAAAATCAATTTTCAAGATCATTTGAAAAGTGTTCTGAAATTAGATTTTCCCAAAATTTGTTTTAAATAATGTTTAAAATTTTTATTTACGGTTATTTGTTTTCCTTTTTCACACTAAAAGATCTATTTTAAAAAGTTAAAAATAAACAAATAGTTTAAGATACTTTCAATTCTAAGGAAAATATTCGTTCTTTTTTCTTTAAAAAAAATTCAAAGGCAATAAATTTTATATGCCAAATTACACAACAAATCTAGAATATATATTTCAATTACTAAATAATGCACTTATATAGCATTATTACAATATATATA
>JAPDSC010152284.1:161421-173897 GCA_026290005.1 Latrodectus geometricus
ATATCTGTGTGTGTGTGTATTTATTATAGTTTTAATAATATCGGAAAAAGTGATTAAATGAGTATTTCCTTTGGTTAATTTCAGCAAAATTAATTTCCCTTATAAAATTATGAGCTTGCAAAAGAGTTAAGGAAATCTTTATAATCATTTGAATTTTTATGTACATACATACATTTAATAAAATTTTTTAAATTTTTTAAATATGTGTATACCATAAAAGACAATTTTGTCAATGCATTTATAATGAATTATCGCAGCATGCTTCATAAAAATATATAAGGAGAGTAAAAACGAGGATATTTTAAAGACGTGATTTTTTTTTCTTGTTAGAACTTTAACGTGAAAGTATCTAGTACATTTTATAAAATAGCAATTATCCTGGTATGATAGAGTATTTATACAAGAAATAATCTTCATAGAGCAACACCAAGATAATCAGTTAAAGATTTGGAGACACAGTGGAAATATCCATAGATCCTTCTTAAGAGTTGCATTTACAATACATGAGGAAATAAATGATTAAATCTTTTTCTAGTTAGGGACCAACAGTACATTGTAATTTTAAAAAAAAGATTTAATTAAAGTAAACTATTTTCTTTAAGAAATTAATTAACTGAAAATTGAAGAGCATAGCTAACCATCAGCATTGCTACATATATAAATCTATATTGATATGGCTTTAATATTTTTTGGCTAAGACATTTTAATTTTATATTTGACGTGTGATAAAATTGTAATACATTTCACCTTTTAACTACAATTTTGTATTACAGCATTGACGAATACATTACAGCATTGACAACTTCAAATTAATTTTTGGCTTAGAATTTAAGTTTTCTCTTGAAATTTATTCAACTATTTTAAACTTGTTCATGAAGACAGAAATGTATGCAATGCAAAAGCTTTCAGTGAAATCGAAAGTAGGAAAATTGTTCTAAACGATCTAGAAAATTAATTAAAAATTTATTACATCAAAGAATCATTTAATCAAATTTATTTTACAATTTTAACCTTAATAAGGTTTTCACATGGATCTGTTTTTATTCCAATAGATGCTTGTAGTATATTATCTCTTTAGATATAATTTTATACAAGTGAACATAGTTCTTCATTTGCATCAGTATTATAATTGTTATTCAATGAAACCATGCTTGAGAACATCACTATGAAAGATTTATTTTTATGTGAATTTCCTACTTCTTAAATGAATCCAAGTGATTTGTGTTTATCAGTAACAGGGAAACCTTAACGTAAGCAATTAGGTGGTGACGAAGTAAATCATACTGAGGCAAAGAAATTTACAAATCACTCCCCTCAGGGATACTATCAAGAAATCAACAGAAAAAATGTTGAATACGTAATAAATTTGCTAACGTTTAGTTAGCAAATTTATTACGTACAATATCATCTTTCTTCTAATTAAATGACTCGTTACATCCTTTTAATATTTCATAACGTTAATCATTTTAAGCTTATACCTTGATTAATTTATGAGACAAATTCTATTCATTATTTGATATTTCACATTCTAGGACTTTAATTTATTTCTCTTAATTTTCTGTTTTAGAAAATATATTATATTTTTCCAATATATAATGTACAGAAGAAGCCGTTTTTATTACTTAATGTTAGATTATTTCTAAATTCGAATAAAATTTAATAAAATTTGCACGATTTGATTTTGTTGAAACTCCTTATTAAATTCTTTTTTTATTTACTACACAATCATTATCTTATTACTTGTAAATTTTGTAAATGTTTTAAAGTATTTATAAGCTCAACGAAAATATTTATAAATTTAACAACAGAATAAAATGTAAAATAATTTTAACACTTTCATGTATTAAATATATTAAATGAGCGAAAATTCCTTTGAATTACCTTAGGATCCATTTGACCGATACAACTCATCATTTTATCGTATACTTCTGCAATGAAAAAAAATTATATGTTATTATTATAAGAGGTATACTCTTTTGTATATTTGATTGGGTTATTTTAAGAAAAATAAATAAGCATGCATAAATTGATTTTGAAAACTTAACTATATGTTTTTTCTAGTAAAAAATTTCTTAAAAGATAAATGTAATTTGTTTAATACATTAAGACTTGATCCTCTTTAAGTAATTGTAGTTAAAGAAATCTCATTAAATCACACTCAAATTAATGAATAATTTTAACGATAAAAATAATGTTCCTAAAAAGGATAAATTTCAGATATGATTAAGAGAATCAAAAATTCAGATATGAAAAATTCAAATATCATAATAAAGCTAACAGTAAAATAAAAATAAGAATTCAGGTATGTGAAAAATTTTATGTATTATTATTTTTTATTTATATATTATTAATTTATTTATTTATTTATTTTTGAAATTTTCACAGTACTAAGATTCCTAATGTAATATATGGTCTCTTTTTTTTTCCTAAAAATGAATGTTTTAGCTACCTGTAACCAAATATTATCATAAATTAGTTAAACACCTTTTAAGTAATATTGCAATTGATAAATATTTCCAAATATTGTTGAGTATTTATTATGAAAGTTTTGTAAATTTGTGACGTAGTAAACGGTATTTCGTCAAAACTTTTTAAGCTTTATTTTAATATGTATTCTGTAGAAATTTAACAAATTTGTCTATTTTAATTAATATAATTAATATATTCTTGAAAATATATTCATAATTATTTTTTCTTAGTCGATCAACATGTTCAAAATAATTTAATGTATTTTTGAGGGGAAGACACAAAAATTAAAATAATCTCCTGCCTAAAAAATTATCATAGATTAAATACAATCATACATCTTTTGAGCTATGATTGATATTACAAATATTGTTAAAATCTTTATATTCTGTTCTATATTAAATATATTATAATCAGATTACTATTTTTGTTACAGTTTCTATGGTACAAAGCATATAAATTCAGTGTCAGAATAGCATTTTCTTTTACTTTACGATAATTTTTCAGTTTATTGAGATGCAATTTAATATTTATGGTCTTGAACATTCAATTTTAATGATTGCTTAAAATCATTATTGCGTGTTACTTTCAACAGATTTTAATCACTCTTGCAATTTGTAAAACAAACAAAAAACAATAAATGCTTACGTTTCTGAAACATTCAACTGTCACTTATATAATATTGTAATTTCCGTGTCACGTAACCATCTACTACGTTTTTCTAAATTATTTTAATCAGCTTAGACATTTTAATGAACTGATTTACACACACAAAATAATATTAATCATGGAATTTATAATAAATATTGCTTCATTAAATATAAATCTGGTATGTGATCAATAATCTATTCTGATAAATTTCCAGTGTCAATCAATTTAAAATAAGAATGTATATGTTTATTGTAGTCAAATTGAATCAATTATCTATAACAAGATACCAGCTGATTAGAAAATCATATATCATTATTTATAAAATTATTATAATTATAATTTTTGTTTAAATTATAATATAAAATAAAATATAATTGAATCATACTTTTATCACAATAAATTACGGTCAAACATTGAAACAAATGTTGGTTAGATCTATGAATGGGGGGTGGCTGTCTATTTGGAATGTCAGATACAACTAAAACCATCGTTGATGCTGCAACAACCACAAACAAAACAAACTTGATCCACACCATATCTTCTGAGTTGTTCAAACACTAACCAATCACTGAGGAATAAGTTTTCTTTTTCAAAGATAACAATATTTAAAACGATTATATAATTTAAGAACTTCTTCATGAAATCCTGATTAAACATCAAATCATATAAAGTATTCATTTTTCTTTTTTTTTTTTTTTTTGCTGCACTAGATTGAACAATTCATTGTTTGCTTCTGCTATTTCCTTATGCTATTTAGCATCATTAGATACGGAAAAGCTTTTAAATATAAAAATAGGGTGCTGAAGGATACACGCATTCATTCATAACAGTGTTGCGTGCTATGTTTATTATCTTTAACCATTTAAAATGCAGAAAAACATTCAACCTTCAGTTCTTTAGTGCGTAAAATAAAGGCATATGATTAAATACAGTTCCTTTCACAAAAGTGACTTTTTATGATAATGATATTATATGGGATAACTGTCCAGATGTTGAAATGTTTTTAATAAAACAAATTAATTTTCTAATGATTATACTTATAAACAAACGCATTAAAAATTTTGGAACACTCAATGAGAGGTACTCATGTTTCAAACATAAGAAACCCAAAAAAAATCATGCAAACAATTTTGACAGTATAAAATAATCTTAAATGTAGTCTTTAATATTCAGATGTTGCAGCCTTTCCATTTATAAAATATTATTTTTCTTAACAACGTTTAAAATTATAAACTACAAGGAGAGTATTTATTTTACCAATTGAGGTATTGTCATTTACGTGTTTTATATTGATATGAATGAAGAAAAAAATAAACTATATAAGTGAATTGTGCTAAGGAGAAGTGTGATAAGTTTAGACAGTTTGAGAGGAGTCTCACCATTGTCTTGAAAACCACAGGCTTTTCAACACGCCACATTGCTCGAGAGGTGGATCGCTTGGAATGTGCCGACAGAACACGTTAGGAGCAGTGAATACGAGGTGATATCTTTGTGTAACATACAAGGTCTGGGTTAACCATAAAGACAAATAGACGAGAGGAACGGAAGATCATGCGGCAAGCGCTCATGCATCCTATATTGACTGGTTCCATGATACAAACAGATAAAGTGGTGCCAGTTGTTCCATAAACCATTTCTAGACGCCTTGCGGAAGCGAATCTATTATCCAAGTGAAGCTTTGTTTATTATCATTAACACTGCAAGATCAGTGACTCCGTCTGCAGTGATGCCAGGCCAGAGTGACTTGGAATGCCAGAGATTCGCTAAATGTGATGTTCAGAGGTGAATCACATTTCATTTTGGGGTTAGATCACAAATGCATATGGGTAATGAGGCACCCATATGCTGGTGAATGGTACACTTTCGCCCACACTATCACACAACATATTACCCACACGGCAGACGTAATGGCTATAGACTATGATAGCAAGTCCAATCTAGATGTGTATGTGGAACCTCAACAGGCCAGGCTTAAATGATAACATTCTTCAACCTTAGATGACATATTTCCTAAAAACTCAGGGGCAACTTTCCAGCAATATAATGCTTCTCTGCATGCAACTCGAGTTGCCCAAGACTTTCTGCATTATGTTTAGACCCTTTTATTACCCTCTCAAAGTATTTGTCCCGATAAAGAATGTTTGGAAATATCCAAAATGTCAAATACCTCTGTTTCATATTGTAAGTGATTTGCAGAAGGCAATTCAATAATTGCGAGCACATCTGTACCCGGACAACACTAGATGTCTAATAAACTCGATGTCGGACTGTGTGGCATCATGTATTGCAGAAGGAGGTGGTCCTAAGAGCTACTGAAGTTGCACTGTATTTATTTAATAATCTTGATTTTGAGATCAAGTGAATCTCACATCTGTATCATTATGTAAAAACTTATCATGTGGTACTGCCCTGCATTGCATTAATATTGTCCTAGGTTTGAGACATTTTGGATTCTTAGGTTTACTAATATATTCATCTTTTTGCATTTTGTTTACTACTTGCTGAAAATGTCTCATATGTAAATAGTTGCGAAAAAGCTTTTTTTAATCCAATTGCCATTTACGATGGTAAGTGAATTTTATACATCGAGCCAAAACATCATGAAATTCTACAACTTGTTATCAAATGCCATCTAATAAAACCTTTAAAAATATTCCATGGAGTATAGATAAGTTTTGTTATTACCTTCAAATTTGGTCCATTAGAGTATATGATGTTTTAAGATTCACATGCACCTTTGTTTACATATATTCTAAAATTTTGTGTGTGATTTGTACATTCTAATATTATAAAATATTAATACCTGTTGTAAAGAGGCCATTATTCAGTTCTACATCAGTTTTATTTATAGATCGGTAAGATATATAACAATATCGGAAAAGTTCCTGTTTATGGAACTTTTAATTTAATTTAAAACTTTTGTTAACTTTTTATAAATAATCACCCAAATTCATAAATTTCAAATTTTTAAACACATTCTGACTTTATTATAAAATTTGAATTATTAAAGTTTTTAAAAAATGTTTTTATATCGTAAATTATAAAGTTCATTGTAAATTATGTTTTTCCGTTAAAAAGTAATTTGAATTTGGAATGTAAATTACATATATCTTCCAGAACGCTTAAGATATGTCTCATTTTTTTCTAAACTTCTATGCATACAATCAGAAAAAAACTAAACAAAATGTTATTGAATTTTGCTTAAAAACTTTTACATTTAATAAAATTTTAAAAATTTACTTCTACATTTAAAAAAATAAGAGACACATTTTATAAAATTTGGTATATTTAGAAGACGAATACAGAAAATGAATTAGAGAATAAATGAATTTAATATAATGTAGAAAAAATAATTAAATTATTGTAAAGGAAAGATTGGTTTCTAGCTACTACATATGACAAACTGGAATAAAACAGTTGTTTGACAGTACTTGATGTATGGTAATATCAAAGTACAGAAATAATTTTCAACGAAGTGTTTATCAATGGTGTTTATGATTCAGATTTATTATTTTGAATTACACATGAGATGTTCCTTCAAATTTTTGATGATGAATTTTTGCATACTTCATAAATCTTCGAAGAAACATTTTTCATAAAGGACAAAAATTTTAATATGAATACTAACATATTGTGTTTCCCATATTAAGAATATTTCGTTTCAATTCATCATAAATAATACTGCACTTGTCATATAATTTATTTTTTGGTTCAGATACATTCAGTTTCTATAAAATATTTCATTTTGACTAAACTACTATTCTTGTGTGTATGAGTTATATAAACATGCGTACTTAAATACATGTTATGTATATATGCTTATATTCTTTATATTTCATATATTTCACTCAATTTAAAATATTTGTTAATTATAATAAAAATTATATTAACCGTAGTTGCCCTATAAATTTATAATATATACTGTATATAATATCGCATTATTTGCGTGCAGATTTTCTCTAAAAAATGTCGCGAAAAGTTTTTTTTTTTTTAAATGTTAGATCAAAAAAACAGTTAACGTATATTCATTGAAACAATTTGCTAAAGTTATATTTGAAACATATTCTAACTTTCATGTAGGAAGGATTAAATATAATACATTTATAAATGATAAGCTTCTTAACTTTAAAATAAAAAAAAACAAAACAGGAGGCAATGATATAGTGCAATTGTTGCGTTCGCTGAAATGCAACGTTTGATTCTAAATCATCACATTGGATGACAATAGTTAAAATATAGCACTTGCGCACAATTAGCTAAATATCGTTTAATTATATAAAATTATTAATACATTAATTTCTAATATTGTTAGGATTTATATATTTTTAATAATAGAAATTTTTAAATTTCAATTATAAGAAATCTTGATTATTAATTTTTTCGAAGTGATTATGAATTCTTTCTAGTAATAATTTTATGCATAGCAAATATAGTCTATCATTTCATTAAAACCAACATAATATATGTGTACGCAAGATAAAAAAAACTACATTTGATTATTTTAAAATAGTTAAATTATTAAGTGTTTTACTAATATTTTGTCTGAAAACATGTTTTATAAATTACTTAATAATATAACTAATATAATTTAGTAATATAGGAACATAGAATAACAAATACATGGAAAAATTAAAAACATTTAAAAGTATTCTTAAGCATGTATTAAAATATATTATAATAAATCAATCAAAACCGAATTCACAAAACATTTTCTAAAAAAAGATAAATTGTAATTATGGGAACCTGGAATTATAAAACTAAGTCTACAATTTCTGAATAGATTAAAGTGTATTATCTAGATAACTACAGACATATATGCATGGATTTTAAATGCAGCCATTTTTAAACTCAGAAACAATCAAGAATCAACAAATTTGAATTGAAAAAATGAAGTAAAATATATGCACTTAAAATTTAATTTTTCATAACTTTTTTTTTTCTGCTAAAGCACATGTTTTAAAAAAGTGATTAAAGAATCCATATTTATTTACATGAAAGTCATAGATATTACAGGAAATTTGAAAAATGCGAAACTGTATCCAATGAAATTATTCCGTCTATTTAACAAAGCAATCAAAACATTGATATACACAGGTGTGCATAACTTTAGCAACAGGTGGTTTTCCTTCCATAACTCCGCGAGAATTCATCTGAGGGACATGAAATTCAGACATGAGATGCATCATTTTGTACTTAAAAGATGACGAAAGCAGAATTGCACAAAAATGAATACAATGCATATGAGAGCGTACTCCCCTGATTTAAATCCCATAGAACATGTGTGGGATGCTTTATTGAGACGCATTGGGGCACGATTGTATTCCACGGGAAACACGCAGCAACTAAAACAGATGCTAATTGAGGAATGGGCACTCTTATCGCAATAACTGCTAGACAATCTGGTGATGAGTATGGGAAGACGGTGCGAAACAACCTTTGCAGTAAGGGTAGGGCATATTAAGGAACATGTGTTTGTTGTTGTTCCTCTTGGACAGATGATCTTGTGCAGGGATACTGTGAGTTCAATAAAGCCTATTTTTGTTTGATTCCACATTGTATGCATTGTATTCTTTTTTGTGCAACCATGTTTTCGTCATCCCTTAAGTACAAAATGATGTGTCTCATGTCCGAATTTCATGTCTCTCAGATGATTTTTAGCCTAGTTATGGCAGAAAAATCACCTGTTTCTCACGTTTTGCACACCAGTGTAGTAACGAATGCAACGAATACTCATATTGGTTAAAAACGTTGTATGTGTCTATGAAAAAATACAATTTTTCCTCTTATTTAAAAATAAAAAAGTTTGCGTGAACTAAGCAGATTAAATTCTGCATATTGCATTTTCAGAAATGACTTGAATTTGTAGACTGTTTCCCTTCTGTTGTAGCTATGCATGTTGGATTGTGAAAAGTGTGTGCATCTGTATGTGTGTGTAAATAATAAAATTTTTTCATTTTTTTAAGGCATTACTACATATTAAGCAATTTTTAGTAATTCTACTGAATGTGATAAAGATCTCATTTTTAGGATGCACCAAATTTATCGACAAGACAAAAGGATTTTAATCACTTATAGTAAAATTTAAAGGTTGATCGGTGAAAGTAAAGATTTTTATCTTGTACTCAGCAATTATAGATCTTCTACTCTTAAAATCCATACCAATGATAGATATATTTCCTTTAGAATTGTTAAATGACATTAGCTGTATTAAAAATTTGTAACAATATTAGTGGGTGCTTTGAATGACTACATTCTCTATCTCATGAGCCATCAATGATCGTGTTCTTTGAAAAATAATTTTTTCTATCCAACATTTTATTTAGATAGATATTTTTCTATAAGAAAATTGCATTATTCACAACCAACAAATTTCAAATTTTGGAGGAAAATAAGTTGCAAAATGTTCAGGAAATTATTTATACAGCGTTATTAAATTATACATTTGAAGGGTTTTCAGTGTTTTCATCAAAAATGGAATTTAATTTTTCATTTAGATTTGAAAGTATTTCTTAAACACAAAATTTTATTTTTTTTAATTAACATATATTTTTCTACATAATTTAGGAATCTAAATCATAATACCAGAATTAATTTAACATTTTTAGACTAATTACTATCCACTTACTATCTCGTCTAAAAACAGAATATGCAATTTTTGTACTACTGAATGTAACATTTTTCATTTCTTTTTTCTAACTTTAAAACGTGTTTGCAAGATTTCACAATTAGAAAAACAGAAGTGTAAATTAAGTCATTAAATGTTTTCTTCTAAATATGCTTATTTATAATTTCAGATTATTCATACACATTTACTGAGCAATCAGTATGTTAGTTTTAATTAAAACTCCTTTCAAATTTGTTTCATTTCTAGTTTTCATTGAAAAAAGTAAATTAGAAATATTAAATATGTCAACATCATTATTTTTGACACCACATAGGAACAGACGAAAAGGAATAATATGTAAAAATTAAAACTGAATGCAAAAATTTCACTCATAAACGTATTTTAAATTTCTCTTTCCCACTATTATAAAATTTATCATCCATAAACGAACATGATTATTTTCTTATACATTAAAATTCATTAATACAGAAATTTTGCTTTTCTTCCTTTATTCCACAAATATAACTACCTAAATTTATAAATACAAAAGTTGTTCTCCATCTTTTTATTTGAAAACATTGAAGGGCAGCTGGAATTAGTTAGTGAGTGAAAATCATAAATAAATTAATGCTTTTTTTCATTCAAAATATATTAATGCTATGTCATTAAAATTTTAATTATCTTTCACTTAAAATTATTATCTCATTGACTTTGTTTCATTGAATTGAAAGTATGAAAATTATCTTTTTATTTTTGAATATATATTATTAAAACTTAAGTGTAAAGAAAAAGTTTCCATATCATTCCTTTGGTAATAATAGTGCACAGTATGGAGACAGTGTATGTTAAAAATAAAAATAAATGTATTTTTCTTTTTTTCATATAAATATGTTAATGGCCTCATTAGCCATTAAAAGTTGTCTTCCAGATGTTTTTTTTTATTTTTAAATTTCGGCAAAAAGTTTTTCTGCTCATTTTTTTCTCATATGTAATTATTTAAAGAATAAGTAATTCATAAAAAAAAGAAAAGCGTATTTTTATTTTAATATCTTATATAAATGTAATGCAAGGAAAACATAAGTAATCCTAAACAAATTTCTTGTCACCATATGATACTTACTAAATGATGTTTACTTACTATCCATTTCTTAAAAGGAAATTTAACACTACTTTATAAAATCTTGTTTTAAATTTGTAGACATTATTTTTTCATTTAACGGTAAAATGTAAAACAAAACTAGAATTAAGTTGTATTTTTCTTAAAAGCAATATAGAATAAAATCTTTATTCCAGTAATGTATTATGCACTTCTAAAGTACTTTATTTCTAAAGTAAGTATAGTGAAATTTTGGTATATTGTTAAAATGTTTCTCTAAACTGTTACAAAAAATTTTAATTTTTTTAAAAAATGTCTATGCAAAAGCGTTTTAAAATAACCCTCTTAATTATACTGGAAACATTAAAATATTTTCGCAGTAAAAATTTTTATTATTTTATTCATTAGAAAGTAATCTTTTTTCATCTTTTTATTTTGATTTTAAAAATAATTTTCTTTTTATTCTCTTTACTTGAAAACGAAGGCTCTGTGTCGTTCAAAGATTCAGATCTTCATTGTAAGAGAATTCTTCTGTATTAGCAGAGATTTAAATCAAATACTTCATCCACAACATTCCAGCAACATTCCTGAAAAAAAAATATGAATATTATATATTTATCAAGCACACATATACATAAACAAAAATAGTTTTATGAAAAAATGCGAAAGAAGTGTATTGTTAATCTTGGTTTGAATAAGAAAAAAGGACTTTTTTTTTATGAAAAACACTCACTATAGTACAAAAGTACTTTTTTACACATTCTGAGAAATTTCTAAAATGAATGAAAAAATAACTAAAATCATATTCAAACACATTCTGAAAAAGGGTTAAATATAACTTTAATGAATATTATTAAAAGAAACAATCTAATCGATATTTCGTTTGTTGTCTCATGATTGATTTTGCGTTTGGTTGGTTGGGTTTTGTGGTGCAAGGGATTTTGTGTTTGAGATTACTGAATAAAACTAAAAGAAATAAAGATTTAATGTCTTTAGATGCCTTGATCTTTTTTCTCAAAACAATATAAAAAATAAATTTATGTAAAAAAAATGATAAAATGTCATTTGAGAAGGAAAATTAAAGTTTAATTTTTAAAATAGTGAATGTTTAAGTATTTCATAACACATAAAACTGAAAAATGTTTTTAACAATAACCTTTTATTCCTTATATCAAATTTGCAAAAATATTTACGAGCATCTTTTCTTGAGTTTGACATAAAGACTAAAAAAAGAATAAAAATGAGGTTAGGTTATATTGATAGATTGCTTACTTACAATATCATCTTGCAAAATTTTGTAATTTTGAAAAAAAAAATACTTGTAATTTTGGTGAATCTTATTTCAAACAATTTTAATACCAAAACTTCATTTTGCCGAATTCTCTGTGGACTACTTGCTTAGTGCATTGCTTTCGGCTGGGCAACGTTAAACATGTCATGGTCGTAATGTACTCCATCTGAAACAACTGCTTGGTATCTTTTTCTAAATTACGATGCACACTCATTGGGTGCCTCTCTATAAATTCTGCCATTTTTCCATCTTTTGCTTTGTATAAAAATCAAAATACTAGTAGCCATAGCCGTGCTTTCATATTTTTCAATGTTTCATCTCATTCATAACACAAACAATTTATTTTATTATATATATATATATATATA
>JAPDSC010152284.1:179344-193341 GCA_026290005.1 Latrodectus geometricus
CTAATTAATGTAAGTGATGTTTAAAATTACATATAATTAGGGGAATAAACTTACAGTTTCTATCACAGAAGGAACTTTTATTTTAAACTAATTAACTCAATTTTAACATTGAGCTTATTGTTTTAAATGTCGATATTTTTATCGACATTTAAAAAATTATTTTAAATAATTTTTATGACAAAAAAATTATATAAATTTTTATTATGTATCTTAATATCTGGGAATTACAAAATATAAAACATTATATTAATTTATTCTGGCTTAAATGAAAATTTTCAATTAAAGGCCTTACTTGATGCATATCTTTTATTTGTGTACATTAAAATTTTATACACTGATACCTACAAAAAGTATAACATTTAGAAGAAATAATCTAAATATAATGTTATTATGTTCATTCAATAAAATAAAATACTTAATGTATTCATTATGGATGATGTCAACTCCACTCACAAACTTTGTACTAAGACATTAAAAAATGGGAGTATTGAAGACGTGATTTCTGATCTTGTTAGATTTTTAACGTGTGAAGATACAGTACATTTCATAAAAATAGAAATACGACATGTATGACGTGTCATTTGCTTACGAAACATTATTCAAAGGGCAAAACAAAGATAATTAGATTTATTCATTAGACATTCTTGCTTTTCTTCCTTTTATGGCATGATTTAGCATTTACATACAAAAAATCTTCAAAGAGCAATAAAAAGATGATCTTTGAGGATCCAGAGATAATTTTGCATGACATCTGTTTATGGTATGATATAATATTCATATATATAATAATTCTCTAAAGGAATACCAAGATGATCATAGGAGAGTTCAGAGACACAGTAAAGAGATCTCTCGACCGTTCTTTTAACATTTAAACTTATAATATATGAAGAAATATATAAAATCTTTCCAAGCTTTTTGTCAACCATACCTTGACTTTCAGTAAAGTATTCTATTTTCATTTAAGCCAATAAAAAGCATAAAAATCTGCTTTAAAGTGTCTTTTACAAACCATCTTGAGCTATTACACGTCCAAAAGTATTTAAATAAGGATTTTATATCTTTTGATTAAGAGATGTTTTTTATTATATTTCTCAAATGTGATTAAACACTTCTGCATTACATTTTTTCACTACAAACCTGTATTACATCATTAATAAGTGCAAAGCAATAGAAGCTGAGGTCTTGATTTTCATGTAAGCTGCATTAGTGAATGAAGACAGAAATTTATCATTTCAGAAAGTTTGAGTAGAATTGAAAAACGAAAATTTGTTTCTCACAACCTAAAAAATATAATAATTTAGACGCTGGCTGTCTGTATCAGATATATATATATATATATATATATATATATTTATATATATTAACAAATTCATAGATTTTCATTTTTAATATTATGATATATCTGTAATATATAGAATTTTCTCACAAATTATATAAAATTATGCAGAATATGATCTTTTTCAATTGTTTCATTATCATGATATATCTTTAAAGTGTAGAAATTTATGTCAAAGATATGCAAACTCTTTCATTCTTACATGGCTTCACAAATACTTTATCAAAGAATTATTTAATGAAATCTGTTTATTTTACAGTTACATCCTCCATGAACTTTTTTCACAAGGGTTTATACTGAGTATAAAAAAAAACACTCTCAAATATTTTTGTTTCTTACTCGTCATATTACCTTACTTCACGTGATTTATTTTTTCAAATAAGCACAATTTAGAAAAAAATTGCTTTTTCTTCTCCATTAAAATGATTATTAAATGCAGAACAATTAAGCATTGTTAAGTGATGCTTGGCGCACAACCTGTCTAGTGGTTAGCGTACCTGACTACAGATGGGTGGGACCTGGGTTCGAACCTGGCTAGGGCATGGATGTACTTACTTTCTCTCTCTCTCTCTCTTTCTTGTCTTTGTTCGTTCTTTGTGTGTGTGAATGGTTGCCTGCCCTATAAACGGGTACTTATGGCATGTGTGTATTGAGGAAGTCGGACTCCACACCAAATATGGTTCAGCTGAAAATGTGGAGCAGCGCACTCCATATTGCCAGCCTGGCTGGCACACGACAACAACAAGTGATGCTTAAAAAATAAGCTACCCCGAATGCTTAAAACCATTTCCAGGAAGACTTTGTTACTACTATCGTTCTTATGCGAATTACCTGGTTTAAAAATTTCTTGATATTTTAAAGTGATATGTGTTTCTTTTTCAATAACAATTAGGCATAAGCCATTAGCTGGTCTCTAACAAAATCACATTAAATCAGACGTTTCTACAAATTACTCCATTCTAATGTAAAAGAGGATGTTGTTCTCAAGAAATCAATCAAAAGTAATCAAAAAGGATTAAATACAATAATTCTCATTCCTTTTTAAAAAGATAACACTATATTACGAGATGAATTTATTATTAATCAAAACCACCTTGTCTTGAATAATTTATGGAGAGATCCTTCTTATTATTAATTAATATTTCACATACTAAAAGATAATTTGATGTTTTCTTTTAATTATTTTTATTTTAAGGTAAACATCAGATTTTTTTCAAAGTTTGAGTATACAGATGAAATTATCTTTGCTATTTATTCTTAGATTATTTTTATACTTGGAAAACTTTTTAAAAATATTACATTTATTGAGGTTTTTGCCAAAATTCTTATAATTAATTTACCCTAATCTTGGATTCTTAATACGGTAGATGCCTTTAAAATTAAGCAAATAAAATATCTAAGAAAAATTTAGGTAACTTAAATATTTAATGTAAATTAAATAGAATAAAAAAAAAATTTAAAATTCCTTTGAATTACCTTAGGATCCAATCGATTGACACAACTCATCATTTTATCATGTACTTCTGCAACAAAAAATTTAAATGTTATTAACGTTTTCTTAAAGGAAAATGCTATGGATTGCACAACACTTCATCAGTTTTTATTTGACACAAGAGATAAAATAGTATTAACAAAGGGATTTAAAAAAATTTTTATAATTAAATGAAAAGCTTTTGAATTACTAGATTTTTATGGTTCTATATAAATAAACTGTAAATAGACAACCAGTACTTTAATATTTAACCATTTATTTTATTATTATTATTATACTTTAATTTGATATTTAAATTTTTTCATAAAATCAGATTAATATATGAAAAAGTTTTTTTAAAATTTTAAGTGAAATGATGCTATTCAATTAATTTTATAATTAAAAACTGAAGTGACATAATTTTTAAGAAAAATTAATTTATATAAATATGTGGACAAGTTATCTAATTACAATTATTATTTTCTATGTTTTATTTCTATTTATTAATAAATACTTAATTCAAAAAAATTTGATTAGTTTTACTAATATGTGAAATGTGCCCTGTTGAATTGAAAACGCAGTTTGATATTTTATTTCTTTTTCTTTAAATTCGTAATGTTTGATTGTCGTTTCTGGAATATTTTAAAATCAAACTTTGTACGACAGCGACATATTTTTGCACCTGTGAAGCTTTGATTAATTTGTTTCAATACTTTTCTCAGCTGTACTTAAAACTTAATTTATTATTTTGAATGATAACGAAAAAATTTAAAATGTTTTTGTTTTTGGATGAAACCTTTACGATATTGATTCCTAAATATTATTGCATGTCATATTTTCAATTTCAAAATTACTTTTTCAAGTAAATAGCAACAAATACTGTCAAACTTTAGGAAAACTTCTTACTTGTAATATTACTATACATTTCCAAATATATTTGAATATCTGATATAAAAGATTTATAAACATCTTGATGCAGTGGGGGCACTCGGTCATTTTTTTTATTATTTAATGCATTCAAATTTACCCATTTCGATCTTTATAGTATTCAACTTTTTTTGTTTCATCAGTCAATGCATTCAAAAAACTTTAATGTATTTTTGAGGGGAAGACAAACGCGTTTTCGTTAAAATAACTTCTTTTAAAATATCATACATTTTTTATCTGTAATTTATAACATAATTAATGTTAAAAACTTCCTATTCTGTTCCATTTTAAATATATTAATAGGATAGTAATAGGATTTCCAATTTTATTGACATTTCCCTATGGCAAAGAATTTATTTTTAATTTATTTTTCTGAATAATGAATAATGACTTAAATTACAGATGCTGTAAAATGTTTAAGATACAATCTATAGTTAAAACATGTAATGACTGCCTGCAATAATTACAGTGCTTTGATTTAAATAGACATTTATCACACTTGGAACATGCAAAATAAATACATAAAAATAAGTGAAATACTCTGCTTAAGTTGCTGAAGTTTTCTATTGTCAACTATATAAGATAATAATTTTCTGAGTTACTTATCATTTTAATACGTAATACTTTGCTTTTTAATCTTTTACTATTTATACAGAATTTTCTGATTTACACAGAATTGTAATATTAATTCTAAAATGTATAAGATTTCACTGTAAAATACAAACGAAAAACGTGATATCAATAAATTATTCGTATAAATTTAAATTTGTCATCATATTTATGATAAGAATAATTTTCTTTAACGAAGCCAAATTGAAACAATTATTTTATTTACAACCAATTGATCCAGTTGAATAGAAAATCATTAAAAATTACAGTTTAAATAAATGGTAATTAAAATTAATAATTACTTTGTTTAACTTAATTATTATGTATATAAATTACAATAATTGAAACCTACTGTTATCACAATAAACTACAGTTAAACATTGAAACAGATGCTGATTCGATCTATGAATAGGGGGTGGTTCTTTCTTTGGAATACCATTTGATATAACTAAGTCCGTCACAGAAGCGGCAACAAAAGCAGAAAGAACAAGCTTAATCCACATCATGTCTTAATTGTTCAAATTCCAATCAAGCACTGGAGTAAAAACACTTTCGTTTCAAATGTAACAGTACAGGATATGTTTTTACATTTTTAAAACATCTTCATGAAACCCTGATTAAATATCAAACTGCATAAGTGATGGATTTTTTTATTTTTCTCCTATATATTCAACATTTACTTTTGGATTTAAAGGAAATACGATAATAGCATGCACATCTGGCTTTTGTAGCCTTGTCACGTGATACCACTGTGTGTATCTGTTATTTTCCTACATTATGTATACATTGACAATTATTGTTGAAAAATGTTTAAATTTAAAAATAGTGTATTAAAAGACGCACGCAATCATTTATAACTCGATTGCCTGTTATATTTGTTATTATATTTACTGATTTTAAATGCAGAATATTATTCGACATTCAGTCCTCCTTTAATAAATAATGTTAGGTATGTGATTAAATACAGTTCTCTTTGAAAAAAATTCTAATATGATGATGTTGGGTGTGATGGAACACTACAGATTTTTTTTATTTAAAACAAATTCTTTTTCTACTGAATTACCTTATTAGCAAGAGCAGAAAAACTTTTAGGGATCACATACAATAAAACTCATATCTGAAACATAGACGCTAAATTAATTTATGCAAATGGTTTTGATTGAGATGAAATAATAATTTAAATGGTGTGTTACATATCTAATGTGTGCAGTCATTGCATTTTTTAAATAAAGGTATTTGTTAAAACGACATTTGAAATCAAAAACTGCAAAGAGAGAAACTGTTTTACTGAATGCACAACTTTTTACTCTGGTACCTGTAAAGTTTTAACTCCAGTTTTCTCTTTAACAATAAATTTCCTCATAATTTGTGATATACAAGGTAGACTCCTTTGTCAAAAACAGGAAGCATACAATAACAAATCTATTGCAGTTCTCTCAGTCATAAAAACTGCAAATACCACAGCATTAACTTTTCATACAAATTAAAAACTATCTATAATACAGAATATAAACAAACCAACAATTTCCAGACTTCAAGCGTCTAATTGACTCCTTGTTTTGCCCTAAACTAACACACCGCTTGGTGGAGGCCGATATTTGTACCTCTTCGAAGTTGTTTTCTGAGTATTCCTAAGAGTGAATCTTGGTGACTCGGTTCTTATTGGTACTATCGACTAGAAACTTCGAGAATGTTAACTTTATTTTGGTCTCTAAAGGTCACTAAGCTGTCTTACTTTTTACAGAATTATTTCTCTGCTCTAAAAATTAAAATTTTCACAGAATAAACGTAGTTTAAGTAATTTCACAAATAAACTGACAATAATGCAATGGAATAAATAGTTAAAATGAAATATAAGACATTTAAATGAATATTTAAACTATTTAAATACTTCGCAAAAATATGATTTAAAAGAAAATGAACCAGATGGAATTATTGGTATCGCTATAAATGAAATGCATTGTCAAAGCAACATAGAAATGCTTCTTGAGACGAATCACATTCTCTATAGACTACAGAAAAAGTTGAGGTTCAGTTAATATTCCCGTCAAGTTGTACACACAAGATCAAGAAAAATTTATATTTGTGATATTCGCAAATAATGTTGTTCGGAAATCATTCGAAAGTAGTATGTCAATGTAGTGTATGCAAATAATTCGAAATTAATTAATAGAATTAATTAACTGAAGACAACACGTATGTAAGAAAATGTTTCTAGCAAAGCTTTTAGATCAGTTATGGCTTTTGAAATGTAAGGATATAAATATTAAGTGACTTTGAACGTATTTATTGTCAGTGTGCATTTAGGAGCTAATTATATATTTTGGATTAACGATTACGACTTCTTCTCCAGTAATCGACTGCTATTATAATTCCCAGATATCAGAATATCAATTAGACATCAAAATAAGGCCATAAATAAAAAATTTCCAATACTATAGTGACTTAATGAATAGTATTGACGTAGAATTGCTATGAATTTAGGTATTTCAATAATGATTACTGTTATAATATTGTGAATGTCTGGAATTATTATATTACCTATTTTGATAAATATAGTTTCTAATCCCATAAAGTGGTCTGACTTATAAGGGTATAGAATAAACCACAAAATTCTATGATTTATGTAAAAAAAAAAAAAAAAAAAACCACATTAAACATAGATTTTTGTGGTTTACATGTATACAGAGAGCTGTTCAAGCTTACTGAGCCACTCCTATGATATGGCGCCATTGCAACTGGTAGGCCAAAGGACACTTGATATGTTTAGAGACCAATCATAATGATGGCAGAATCATAAGCATCCTGAAGACCACTTACATTCACTAAATTGCATTGAGGATATAGATAAACTAAACAATTCAAGAAGAATAATCTGACACCATCAATTTAAACCCTTTTATTCGTAAATTCACATAAACGATCATGACTAAACGTATCAAGGATTTCTTATAACTCATTATTCATTAAAGACCTCTTTCATCATCAATCTCATGATTCAGCAAAATAAATGGAATTTTCGGGCTCTCTAAACATAACACGTGAAATTGTCTTATCTTAATGTTGCGAAAATACAGTCCAAAATCTGGTTCAAGACAAATTTATGCTAAACATTTATTAAATATAGTACAACAATAATGTTGAACTTTGGTTCCATGCTTCTGCCAATATCAATCAGGCGAGGAATCAGGCCAAGCTAGCCGTCCAAACATTATAATAAATACTGTAACTCATAAGCCAATTATAAAGATCATGGCTTTTTATATTTTGCTTATGAGTTAAGCAAATTATAAAGATCTAATTCCTACAGTTGGTTTCTTTTAGTTATGTGTTTTATACAACAAAAATAAAACACAAAAATTTTACAACTTTATGATTAAAATATAATGATCAAATATTCGCTGCTGCCCCTACAATCTGTACACATCGGGAGAGTCAATTCTTATTTAATATCAAATCACATTTTTTGAACATATATATATAATATATATATATATATATATATATATATATATATATATATATATATATATGTATATATATATATGTGTGTGTGTGTGTAGCTTTTTTCTATCATACTTGAGATGTATAATATAAGCAACTATAGCTAATATTAAATGTAATATACATTCAAACATACATTAATTTATTTATAAATTTTATAGAATACAAATAGCGTATTTATAATGAATATAAATTAAAATTTCAATACACAAAACCTAAAAGAAATATTTAATTTTTCAGATAATTTATTGTATTTTTTTATCATAAAATATTTATTTTAAGAACAATAAATATATATTTATTCCTAATGATTTACAAAGTATTTTTTGACAAAAAGTAAGATTTTGTTTTGGGGGATTAAGAATTGGTTTTTGGGTATTTGAAGAAATTTATTTTAGTTTTCTACATAACTCATTTCTTTTAATTATTTTTATTTTGATAATGAAACTCATTCCATAATTAATGGAATATAAATAAATAATATTCCAAATGAAAAGAAAAGTATTTTAAATATACATTCAACATTGTCTTGCTCCCATAATTGAAAAGCATAAACCACATCAAATGAGTTTTTATTCATCAGACAGAAATCAATGATTTGAGAAAATAATTCATTTATTTCAAGAGGATCCTCAATTAATCGTTAAAAGGTAATTTTTTTTAACATTAAGCATAAACCGGGATAAGTAAATGCCATTAATGTTATTAATTATAGCATAAATAAAATCAAAGTAGAATGAGTCTACTTAAAAATCTATTTATGTGTATTATTAGATCAATTAAGAAACCCCAATTAATAATACAATGAAGTTTTAATAAATTGTGGGCTTCAGTCACCAGTTTAAAAACTTTCTACTCAATATATGTGTGTGTATGTGTGTTGGTCCCGGGTTCGAACCCCGGTTTTGTATGGGTGTTTCCTTTCTCTCTGTATCTTTGTTCTTTCTTCTTCTAAGATGATGGATGAATGTAGCCTACCCGGCATGTGTTGGTATGACGTGAGCAATGCTACTTGCCTCCATAGCTTGGTAAACAAGTAACCACCAGGTAACACTAATTGGATAGCTGTTTCCGGCCTTGTTGTGGGCGACGTGTCAATCCCCCAGTGCTCCATCATTAGATAAAAGAAAATATATAGCTAGACATTTTCTTATGGTGGAATATTAATAACAAGTAAATTTCCAATTTTATTGGAGGAAAATATGTAGCACAATGTACAGGAAGTTATTTATATAGCGTTACTAGACTATAAATTTGAAGGATTTTCTGTATTTTTAACATAAACAAATGAATTTCATTTTGTATTTAGATTTGAGGGCACTTCTTGCAAGAAAAACATATTTTTTTTAAATTAACATATCTATTTCTGTTTTATTTAGGAATCATAACATGTTAAATAAACACAACTCATAACACCAGAATTTTATTCTTTTTAAACTAATTACTGTTCACTTAGTTCCTTGTTTAAAAACAAAATATGATTTTTTTTACTACAGACTTTAATATTTTTCTCTCACTTTTCTATAATTCTAGAAATGTGTTTACAAGATTTCAGAATTAGTAAACCAGAAATGGAAATAAAGTTAGTAAATGGTTAAATCTAAGTAACCTTATTTATAAATTCATTCAAATACACATTTATTAAAAACTCAGCATGTTAGTTTTATTGAAGATTACTTCAAATTTGTATCCTTTCCATTTTTCATTGACAAAAGTAAACAATAAATATTAAAAATTTCGCCATCGTTATCTTTGATACTAAATACAAACAGACGGAAACGAGTAATATATCAAAATTTAAAATGAATCCAAAACATTTTCACACATATACGTAAGTTAAATTCCCCGTAATCCACTAAAATTTATCTTATATAAATGAACATGATTATTTTCTTATCCACTAAAAAATTATTGTTACTATAATTTTGCAAATTTTACCTTATTCCCTAAATATAATAGCCAAAATGTATTAATTCAAAAGTTTTTCTACATCTTTCTTTTTTATATCAAGAAAGCGCTTCTAGAATAAGTTAATATGTGATAATTATAAATGAATGTATACTTTTTCATTCTTAAATATATTAGTGCTCTAATTATCCCCCTTATAGTTATTATTTCACTAATTGTTTTCATTTAATTCAAAGTATGATTTTTTCCTGTTTCTAAATATACGGTTATTCAAACTTAAGTATAAATAGGAATTGTCTTAATACCATTTCCTTTGATAATAATAACAGCATGTATTGTACCATATCTTAAAAATTAAAATGAATGCATTTTTCTTTCTTTTATATAAGTATGTTAATGATCTCATAAACCATTAAAAGCTATCTTCCTTTTTTATTTTACTTACTTTTTCTACTTATTTTTTTCTTGCATGTAATTATTGAAATTAAAGGATAAATTATTTAGAAAAGAAAGAAAAAATAATTTTCGTTTTAATATTATTTTTAAATTTAACTTATGCAAGGAAAACATTAGTAATCCTAAGCAAGTTTCTTCTCATTATGTGTTACTTACTATATTCATGTTTACTTATCATCCTTTTCCTAAAATAAAATTTAATACCTCTTATAAAAATGTAGCTTTAAATTTGTAGAATCGATTCCTCATTGAGTGGTAAAGTAAAATACAAAACTAGAATAAAATTGTATTTTTCTTAAAAGCTAAAAAACTTTATTCCAGTGATTTATCATGCACTTAAATTTAAACCATTTTATATACAGATTAAAGTAGGCTGAGATATTTGGTTGGATATCATAATTTTAAAAAAAATATTTAATTTTTTCTGTTTAGTAGTCATATTTGTCATACAAGTTTGACGCTGAAATTTATCTGCATTTCATTTTTCATTGTCAAACTTTTGTCATGAAAAGGAAATGTTTCACAAAAATTTGAAACAAATGTCATTGCCATAGCTTCCATTTTTGTCATATTTTGTTAAATCAAGAGGGACCACTCTCCAAAAATCACATATAAGATATTTTAAACTTTGCATTATTTGAATATTTCCTGTTTTTATGTATACTTTATTTTAAAAAAGTTGTGCTTATTTTTAATTTTTTATGCTTTATGTATCACTTTGTGGAACACTGCGTGAAATATTAAGTTCTTTCAAATCAAAAAAATGTCTGGATATAACTTTTTATCCAGGACAAGAATAAAACAATGCTATATTCAGTTATGTGTGATTTTATTTGAAGGATAAATTTATTAGAATCAATTGAATCTGAAATGTAAATAAATAAATTGAGACCATAACCTTGAAATGGATTTAATTACACTTTATTATTATTATTCTAAGGAAAATTTGGGAAAAAATACTCTTATAAGAATATTCGGTTTCGTATAATTTTATGACAGGTTTAAACATTATACTGATCAGTAAATTAAGCTTAAAAACAATAAATAACTTATTTAATATTTATAAAACGTCCTTGTAGTTTAATGAGCATTGCAATCCAATTAAAATTAATTCGGTTATTATCTATTAAAAGTTTTCAAAATAAAGTGTTAATTCTATTAAAAGATATAAGAAAATTCTATGCAAACATTTTTTAATATATGAATTTTTTTTATTTATGAAACATTTTTTTATTTATCAAATATTTTATATATAACTTTAAAACTTGTTTACTTTCTGTTACATATTGAACAGTATTTTTCCATAAAATCATTTTCACATGAGAGTTCTTTATATGTTAATCATAAATTTTATTTATTTTAATATAAATAATATTTTAAATATTTAGAAAGTAAGAAAAAATAAAACTAATAATTTAGCTTAACTCTAATATTAATATTGTTTGATTCTAATGTACGTATGTTAAAATTTGGGTATAGGGATGAAATGTTTCTATAAACTGTGACGTAAAATTTGAAACAATTGTAAAAATTAACAGACAAAAGCGTTTAAAAACATCGAACTTAATTATACACGAAATATTAAAATATTTCAAAGTAAAGTTTCTTATTTTTCTGATTTCTTTTTTTTTTTTTTTTTTTTTTGAAAATAGCCTACATTTTTTATTTTTTTTTTTTATATCTTGAAAATAATCTTTTTTTTCCACTTTCTTTATTTGGGAATGAAGATTCTTTGCTTTCGAAAGGTTCAGAGTTCCATTGAAAGAAAACTTTTGTGTATTAGCACAAATTTAAATCAAATACTTCATCCACTACATTCCAGCAACACTCCTGCAAAAAACATTATGTCTATATACATAAAGCTCACACATATACATAAACAAAGAAGTAGTTTTATTGAAAAGTAAGAGAGAAATGCGTTATAAAATAAGGTTTGATAAGAAAAAAAATTATTGATTTCTGTTTCTTTCTCTAAAATCATTACAAAAGTACAAAAATAGAAATAAATAAATAGAATGTGTTAAACATTCTGAGAAAGATAGGGAGAAATTCCTCAAATGAATGAAGAAATGTTTCAAATCATGTTCAATCATTCTAAAAAATGGTTAAATATGATTGTCACTATTTTTTGTTAAATAAGCGAATATAATCGAACTTTTGTTTGTTGCAATATAGTTGTTTTTGAACAGAAAACTAATGATTAAAATTAAAAGCAATAATGAACTATTGTACTCAGAAGCATTTGTCTTTTTTCAAAAACAATTTAAAAATGAAGTTAAGTAAAAAATTATAAAATTTCATATGAGAAGAAAAGTTAGTTTCGTTATATATTATAAGGCTGAATTCAGTATATATACATGTATGTGAAAGAAACAAAATATAAGTAATTTTCAGATATTTTATGTTTCAATTATAGCTTATTTCCAAAGACAATTTACTTAGGTCATCTTTACTTACCACTTTACGTAAACCACTTCAATGACATCATAATCTTCATGGCCAAAGAGAAATTTGGTACAGATCTTTTTCATCTTTTGAAATGGAATTTTTCTAAATAGACAAGTTCAAACAATGAACTTAGTTGCAGAAAATAGTTCATTATAATTCCGAAGCAGCAGAAAATCCAGAGCCAGGCATACCACTTCGTGACATATAAGTTCACTTAATTACATCCATGAATTAATTTTACGTGTCATGGCAATCATTAGCAACTTAAGAAGAATCGACAATGTCGGATATTAAATCCGCTATGTTCGGGAGAATGACGTCGTTCCTAACAAAATCTCCGCAACTTATAATTCAAGTATTATTTTCCTTTTTTGTTCATTATATGCATCAAAATGCTTAAAAGGCAACAAAATATAATCCAAACAATTTATATGCGTGAAACTGTAAACAGGGATAGAAACTTTGCATGACCAACTTAGAATTAGATTTAAAACTTTAATAGTTTCCTATCTAGCTGAAAATGGATAATTCATTTTTTTGGATCTTCAATTCAAACAATGCACATGTCTGGAGCAGTAAACCTAGGCTAGGAACACTGTATGATTAACCAAGAGTTAAATTTAACATTTGGAAAATATTTGCCCTATATAGAAAACAAATGCCAAATGCTTAAGTGGTGTAATTTTTTATGGAATTCAACATTTAATTTTTAGATCTTAAAATGTTTGAGATATTCAATGTTTTAGTACAAATTTTCATTATTTTTCTATTTTTTTTCCATTATTTCTATTTTTTTTTTTTTTTTGTTATTTTCTTAATTAAAAATGCCATGTACTATCAAAAATGGATAATGATTTACAACAACATTTTACTATACGCTCGTATTTCCATAAGGTTCAGTTTAAAATTAATACCCCGTATCATTAAATTGAAATTTTACAAAGTTTCTCCAAAGTTATATAATTTTGTAACAAATAAAGTTTAAATTACAAAAATGTCCATTTTTCCCAACACTTAAATGTCAATGACATCATTCAAAATCTAATTATTTTGCAGAATGACGTAAATCCTTTCATATGGCAATTATTATATGCCTGAAAACTTGAAAATATTGCTAAAAATATTTGAAACAACATCATTTAAAACTAAAGTTGCAGTATAAATCAATTTTAAAACTGAATTTTACAGTTATAAATAGCTGTTTAAATGGAAAATACTAAATATACTCACAACTGTTGCATCCCAATTTCTACAAGCACCAATCTTGTAAGTATTACTGCATACGTTCTGAGAAAATAAAATACGTTTATGAACATAATATATATATATATATATATA
>JAPDSC010152284.1:205711-220533 GCA_026290005.1 Latrodectus geometricus
GAAGGGGAGACCTATTTCACTTATTTGAAATGAAGGCTTTTTACATTTTCATCGTAAAAAGTGTTAAGTAAAATAAAATAAAATGGCTTTTTTATGATTTTTAAATATTTCTTTATACAGCTTATTCATCTTTAAATTGATTTCTGTAGAATTTTACCTTCCTGGATAGTATATTTTCCCCAAAACTGCAGAGTAATACCATCTAGGACCTAGATTCTAGGTATTGCGTTTTTTTCCAAAGAAAATCATGATAGCAGTAATATTAATGTGTGTCATTGTATTTAAATGTCCAAAGGATCCAGAACTTTTAAATAAATGGATTTTTTACTACCCCAAGAAAGGATTTTCCCACACACACACAAACACTGAAGTCACCAAAAATAACTTTTCTTCATTTAATTATCATCCTTATTTAAAATGCATAAGTTGATTTGTATTAGTTTTTTAATAATTGAATGTGTTAAAATTTAATTTGAAATATAATTATTATAATAAAAGTTTTTATTTGTTTTACGAATATTTTAAAGTTTAAGTGAAAGTAAGTTATAAAACTGTGGTAAAATTATTTTATAAATGTATGAATATTTTGTTTGTATAAACTTGTAAAAATGAAGAAACGTAAAATAAAAACATAAATTAGGAATTTCAGTTAAGTATTTAGATTTTAAAAATACTCAGAGTAGTTTGTCAATTTCAGTTTATATGGGAGACTACTGCGTGTATACAAAATGCAATAATGTAAAATATAAGTCATGCAGGGAACAGTTACAGGTAAAGAATTAGTTGTTGAAGATATTTTTAAATTAAATTTATATTTAAGTAGAGTAAGCTTACACTTTTCTAATTCTGAAGTCATTAGAGTTTCTCTTACATAGTAATTCATATTAATTTTTCATAATAAGTTTATTGTCACCTGATTACGAAGGTAGATTTCTTAAGTGGTCTAATCAAAGTATATTTATGACTTAATTAATTATGTCTTTAATGAATAACTTTGAAATTTACAATGGTGTAGATTCATGCTTCTCTGACCGCACATCTGATAGTATAGTAAGGAAAATTATTTAGATGAGTTCTAATATAGTTCTGAAAATTATTGTAGAAATAAAAATGATGCTGCTAAAAAAAAACTCCAAGAAAACGTAAAGTAAAAAAACTGGAAAAATAACATTTCATTGAATATGTCTAATTCTAATTACATTTCATCACTAATTCATATAATATTTTTGCTGCTGTTTATAATTATTATAACATAAAGTTTTCTTCTCAAATTATCCATTTCCTCGTGTATGTTCTTGAATTCCATCCAACTGTATAGCAATGAATAATCCGCATATAAATATGCATGTACATTCTTTAAGATTTTTAAAATAAAGTACATTTTTTTAAAGTTGTGTTTTATTTTTAGTATTATTTAAATTATTTATATTCGAGAATAAGTAATTTGATTTAATTATGACATTAAAATTGTAATGTTTAATTTCATAGAACTATTTTTTTAAGAAATAACAAATAGGATTAACAATCTCAATTTTTTTGTATTACTATTTTTTCTTTAATAAATATTTTAAAAAATCCAAGTTAAAGTTTTTTTTTAATCTTAATGTCTTTCTTGTTTTAACATCGAGTAAATGCAAGTTGATATAATTATGATATTAAATATGTTTTTATAACAAATACATGATAAACAAATTTAAGAATTCATTTTCTATAGTTTTACTATTTTTCTAATAAAAAATCCATATTAAGTAAAACGAAATGCTTTTATTTTTAGATAACTAATTCATTAAGTTAATTTAAAAAGTTACTTTAACAAATCTGGAATTATATTCCGAAAATAAAAATAACTTTAAGTTTGTTAAATTTATGGGATATTTTACTTACTTTATGAAAAAATTTAGACATATTCGATTGTTTTGAGAACGCAAATTTTGCTTCTGTTGCCAATATATTAACGATGCGATAAAATTTCAACAGGTCTTCCTTGAATGATTCATAGCTCACTCGCTGACCTCTTGTATTCTAAGGGGATGTTTTACGGACTCGACTCAATTTTTCTTAAAAATATCCTGAATGCCGCTTATACCATGAAACAGGCATTGCAATTTCAAAGGAAGACAACGTTATGAAGACCCTTCTTAAACGTCATGATGCAAGACATGCTCAATAATATTCCTATGTAAAGATTTACATTTGTCTAAGTTCAGAGAAATTACTCCGGAAAAAATAAAAAGTTTATTTTAATAAGCAATAGAAATATGGGTTTTAGTCATCAGATAAGATATATATTTATATATACGTGTGTGTGTGTCCTATATTATCACAGGAGTCCAACTTCTCTGCAATGTCGAAAGCATCAACCTATTCTTACCACTCATCTTGGAAATGCCCCTTGAACTCTGTTGAAAACAATTTCTTAGTCTGATCAGCAATAATAAGATTGAATACTATTTCAAATGTTTTTATATTTATCTCTGTATGATCTCCCTCAAAATAATTTCTTAATTCATCTTTTCCCATACTTTCTGACAATACTTTTTATGTGCAATTTCAAGCCTTTTTAAAATAATTTAAACAATTTCAGGTACATTCTTAATAGATTCACCTTATCTAGAGGTTCTCGGGCTATCAGTTCGCTATTTCATCAAAAGGTTACTAAAAAGATAAGAAACCCGTAAAGAATTTTGAGCTTTTAATAAAGCTAACTGTCCCTTCCAATTAAAATTAAATGTAGACTTATGTTTTCTTTCGATTTAAAATTAAGTAACACTATTAAAATATCTATTTTAATTATAAATATTAAATATAAATTTATTAAAATAAAATATCTATTTTAATTATAAAAATTTTATTAAATATAGCCTTCTGCCACAGCATTAATTGCTTCGCACTTTCTTCATTTTCAGTTAAATTCTGAGCTTTTCAAGCTTAAAGTAGCGTTCAGCTTCAATTTTCTGAAATTTTTCTCCAGCAGTTTTCGTTCGCTGAGTAGATTTCTTTCTGCTTTTATGTTGTTTCATAGTTCTTCCATAAATTCCATGTCAAAATTCTTACTTTTTATTATTACGTTTTTCAATGATAGTCATTTTTTCATCTACAGCCTTAACTCTCTAGTTTTCTAGATGTATTTATAATATCTTCATTCTTCACTTCTGTAATGCAAGCTTTTTTTAATTAATTAGCTCGTATATTTGGAATTTTCCTTTAAAATGAAACTACAAAATATATTTACACATTATTATACTTCTGTTTCTTAATTAACTAAATTCAAAATTCCTTCACTTTATCAAGTATAATTCAATTTAAAATTAGAAATCAAAACTATTTCTTAAAACTAAATTATGATGAAAACATAAATCATTTCTCTAAAACGAAAAACAAAATTGAATTAATCTTATTTTTGAGATGATTACTGTTTCAAAAATGTAAAATTATCTAAACTGATTCAAAATACAAGAAAATATACATCAATAATCGTTTACTAAAAAAACATTTGTTTATTCGTTAAACTTATTTAAAATTATATCTAATATTCTATACATTAAAATAGAAATTAAAAATAAACTCAATATTCCCTATATTTATCAACATTAAAGAATATTTGCCACAATCACTAATTAAAATAGCAAAATGAAGCACTTTTTCAGTAACAAAACATTTTAACCGTAGAAAAACATGCAATGTAATAAATAACTAAATATTTAACATGCAACATCGACAAAAAAGCAGTAATATTTTTACATTTTTTATATTTCATTCAAAACACAATTATAAAAATAAATTTCAAGATGTCAATCAGTGTTTCAATTTTAAAATATTTCAAATGAACATAGCTTCTAAAATTAAAAATAGATTTTTGGTACTATTCAAGAAAGTCTTACACACTTTTCAAAACTGCTTTAAAATAAAGTAAGCATTGCATAAATTAATATTCAAATATAAAGGTTATATATAATTATAAACAAAATAATAATTTTCTTAACCCTTCTTTGCATGATTTTTTCTTTATTGGTGAAATAAATCAAGTTGATATAATTCATGTTCAAAATTAAAGGAAAAATGGTTAAAAAAATCTTAGTACATATTTATAGTATAAATTTAGCAAAAAACAATATGCTAAAAATTTCCATCATCATCCAAAGTTAGATCATTAGATTAGTACTAACTAGAAATAAAAGAGGAAAATAACAGAAACACGTGTTACAAACCTTTCTTCCACTCATTTTCAATTTTTTAGCAATAGAAACTCTAATATAATAAAACAAAATTATAAACGAAATCATACATTTATTGCAACTACAACAAACAGCGGAATGAGACAACTTTAAGCACGTTTCACTGATAATGACACTTGTTTATTTTTGACAGCTATGTTTCTTTTCATGCAATGGACATTAAAAAGGTATCCAAACACGATCAACTTAAAGTGAACTTGTTCTTTTATAGAATTTTTGGGCATTATAGGTTATGATGGAAATTTCCACCATTATGCAAAGAAGGGTTAAAGCCAAATCATTTTGATACCAATATTTAAAAGTTTACTTAATAAAAATAAAAATCAATAGTATGCAACTTTATGTTATATAAACATTATTACCATAATCATTTAAATCGTAAGCATTTTGATAAAAACTTATATTAAGTAATAGTAATCAAAATGAAATTTATTACATCCTATTCACAACAGTTTTAAAATATAAAAATTTTCCACCACACGAAATAGCTCAACGTAAACGTTTTCTTATCATAAATCTTAAAATTTGATTTCACAAATTTTTGACAATAATATCTAAAACATATTTCTTCAGTTAATTATAATGTTCTTATATCCATTACATAAATACATTCATTACAATCATTTCTTATAATTTAAAATACACTTTTAACTTTTTTATGAAAACATAAAATATTATAGATTATAATATTTCTAAATTTTTAACCAAACTAAAATCTTATTCATAACTTAATTTCCAATATGTCTTTATACATGCAAAATATAATTAAAGATATTTTATACCGCAATTTAATTCTCTTAATTCTTTAACTTACTAATGTTATTTAATATGTTTAGACTCAGTGTAGTAAAATTATACAAAAACTTCTTAAATATTTTTAATTGAAATTTAGTATTAAGAAGAAGAAACTATATTTTTCTAAAAAATTCTGAAAAAAACGTGTAATCCGAAAGGAATTCTGCCAACTCGTTGGGGCCCCAGTTATAGTTATTTGCATAGCTGATAAAACATAAATACATGCTTGTTTGATCTCCATATCTTAATGCACAAACACAAGAATAAGCACAAACATTAATACAAAAATATAAGACATGATTCTACTAATTACATTTAAAAATTTGGGTAAATATAGATATCTCATTGAAAAAAGAATGAAATGAGATGTGAGGAGGGCATAAAAAAAGGGACATCTGTGGGGTCCCCCCGATACTTACGGAAGAGAGAATTTAACTTCACTGTCTATAAGAGTTTTTAAATTCGAATGTTTTGCAGTGGTAGTTCCGTTGGCTTCAACAGAGTTACTATTTAAATTTAGGCATTTATTGCAAGAGTATGTTAATCCAGCTATTAATTGAAGTTACTTTCAGAAATTCAGTGGAGCATAATTTTAACTGTGTGGCCACTTTATTTAAAAAAGGCTTAAATGATAATTTATAATTTATTTAATTGATTCAGTTAAAAATTGTAAGTTTTGATGCAAAATGAATAACATTTATTGAGGATTAGTAAAGGTTCTGAGAAATATGTAAAATTTTGGCTTATCATTAGGAAAGAAAAAATATAAAATATTTTGCTAAACGATTATTATATATTATAAAAATAGTTATTTCAAAAGAAATTTTTTTTATATAAAAATGATTAGATTTTCAAATTTCTCCTTCATTTTAAGCATAATTAAAACATCAGTGGAGAAGAGAACGTTGTTTCGTGAGACTTTAAGGTGGTGGTGCAGCATTTGAAGACAGGACTTCCAGTTAACAAACTCTCAAATTTCCAATGAAATTTAAAAAATTTTATGCAGTAAAGTCTTTGTTTATTTAGGTATATAAAGCATGGTTTTTAAAGATTTAATTACATTGTTATGAAGAAAGTGAATTGTGTGAGGCATAATCTTCCTTTTTTGATGGAGATTTGATTCCTGTTTGTTATCATAAAAGCATTGCATTTGAGGTGTTAGATATTAAATGTGTGTACTACTTGCAGAATTACAACTTTGTTTTACATATATATCTTAAACCTGGTAAGATTGCTGAAAATAGTCTTTCGGATCAAATAATTCCATTCAGACATTTAATGACTTAATAAATGTCTAATTTTTTAATAATAACATTCTTTATCTTTTATTATATAATTGCACTGTCAAATTTTTTCAGTATTTCACCGAGCAGCTAGAAATTAACTTAGTTAAAAGAACTAAATATTACTAAAAGATTTAAGTAAAGTAAAAAGTTATTGGAGCTATTAATTTAATATCTTAATCAAGCAAAACTGCAAAGCATGCAATACTAGTAGATTTATAAATTTGTGCGTATTAAATTGTATTTTAAAAACAGAACATTTCGGTATTCAAGTGAAATAATTACTCAGAATTTCTGAAGATAATCATGAGAATTTAATTTTGAAGAAATTATTATCGTCTTTTTGGATATCGTGAAAATGCCAACGATGAAATTTTATTTTGGAAGATTAATTTTTTAAAAAAATTGTTTTAAATTTATAAGGTAATATTATTAAATTATTCAAGCTAATTTACGGAGTATAAATGTTTTCAATCAGTTCTGAAACTTTTTTAAATATCGAGAAGATCTTTAGTGGAACACCAGGCAGAAATTTATTCAAGCTGAGATAGGAGAAATTCAATTCAAATAGAATGTAGTAAATTAAGACCTACATTGTATCGCATATTAACGATTAACCCAAATATTTGAATTTTATCTCAGAATATTTTGCTGATGATTTCTCCATTATAGCTGGAAATAAAAGTAAAGAAATAATTGTCAGTGTAAGTTAAACGCGTCAGTAAATGGATCAATGCATTGAAAATAGAATTAAATGTAAAAAACCCAAATATATCTTTTTCAACAAGAACCAAGTAAAAAGTGTTATTGTGCAAGTTATACGTTCATTTTCTCTAAAAAAATGTCTTGTTATTATCTTTAAACAGAAGTGTCAACAATTTTGTTCAAAAGATGCTAACATCTAAAAGTTTTTCTGTTTTTAAAAAATGTTAATCCATGTTTAAATCAATAAATATAGCTTTCATACCACTGCACAACATTTTATTGAAGTCAAAATGTATCCAGAATGCTTCAATTAAAATTTATCAATAATAGACACATCCTGTATAAAATTTTATCAAACATTCTTACAGCTTGTATAACCGTATGGCATCACTATGCAACTCATTTGATTTTATAATCTGAAAATAAAATTGTTTTAAAGATAATGGTATTTCTGCTCCGACGATTTGTCGAAAAGTTATTGAGCAATGAATATGCATTTAATTTGTTTTCGTTCTGAAATTTCTATCTCAAAGCATTAGAAATGCTGTAAGAGCTTCTAAGTAGATTCGTTAAAAATGATCAATGACTGTTACACAAAATTGCCATTGTTTAATCGGTATTAAGTGTTCAAAGCTGTTAAAGAAGCTATTAAAATGATCAGCAATTTGGTAAACTGCCCACTTTCAATAAAGTTCTGACTTATCCATGATATATCCACTTTCATAATGAAAATTATAATCATCGAATCTCAGAAAACTGATATACTTTTTATTATAGTTAAATGATAAGAAATATTACTGAACAAGTGCCTATATACTTTTAATAATAACCAACCAATTTTAACAAATTATGGTTACGATACATCTTTTTTTTAATCGATTCTGTAGAAAAATATATTCAAATAAGCAAAGAAATGTACTTACCGAGAAAATTCTTTTTTAAAGCTAATATTATTTATACACGAGGACATTTCATTGAGAGGGAAGAATATTGACATGTAGAAAAAAACAAATATCAAACCATTCCTGGCACCCATCACAGCGCCTGCAGAAAATAAAAATATGCAATATTAATCTCATATTGTTTAAAATTGGTTGGGTTCGCATTTTGGACATTCTATCAAAAAATGGTGCTCTATTCCTAGCCTATGTTACGATATTTAAAGACTGCTTGAAAAAGCATTTACATAATATATATATATATATATATATATATATATATATATATATATATATATATATATGTTGTCCTCGAAGACGATAACATATTAGCAGTGTCACATGCACAGTAGATGTTTTAAGGTAACGCAATAAGAAGATCAGATATTTATAGTAAAAGTCTTTATTGCTTCTATTATTCATGATTAAGCAAAAATACTCGACTTGAGTAATAACGAAAAATAACTTTTAAAAACATACAGTAAAATAAATACGGTTCATCTGATCTCGTATGCGGATCTTATATACTAAGCAAACGCGACGGAAAACTATAAAAGCAAGATTCCAACTAGCAAGCCCGATGCATTCTTTTTATAACACTGTAAACTCGAAAAACTAAAACATCGTTTTCGTTCAGTATCACGTGACATAATTATGTCTGATTTTTTGTGTTGCCAGATCACGCATACGGATAAGATTCGAACCCAGCTGAGATCATGGAATGGAGATTAGAAAAAACCTTTGGACTTTACAGATGATTTTTAATAAATTATCCAACAATATATATATATATATATATATATATATATATATATATATAAGCGACTTTCATTTCTTTTTTTCTTAAAATTCTACAAACATTACTATTTTTATTTGCTGATTGTAAAAAATTTCTTCTTGTATTTGAAAATGAATTTTCTCTATTATTTTTTTTCCATTTTAAAACATTTTTAAGATCTTTATTTTTACATCTTATTTTATCGGTAGAAAACATCCTTCTTGCAAAATATTATTATGAATCATATCATTTATATAAAGAAATCTTTTGTAAGAACATTTAATCAGAATTCTTTCTCTTTCTATTCTTTCATTCTAATATTAAGTTTTATTATTATATTATTTTCTTAATATAACTATTAAATGTAAAAAGTAATGTTTCTGACTAAAATGTGGCTTTCATTTGAATATGATTATTTTCATTATATCTGGTAGTCTCTCATATATATATGATGCAGCTTTTACACACACAACACATACACATATATTTATTTATAAATTAGACACCAATTAGATCAGAACTTTGAAAAAGCACATAGATTTGATAAATGATTCTTCAGATCCATGTATCCTTTCAAAGTTAAGCCAAATAATTTTTAATGCTATCAATTCGCTACTTATACCATTCAAAATCTACATGATACTAAGAAATTTTACTTGCTATCGATATTCTCTTACAAAAATAAGAAATTAATTAACAAATATTCTTGATAGATTATTGTGATATTAATTTTTTACGCAAAAATTTTATCAATTTCTTTCCTCAAAAAATAAAGCATATGGTTGTTATAAGCTAATAATTATTTTTATGCCGTACCAAATGTATTTGAAGGGAAAAAAATGATATGATAACTTAATCGATACTAGCTTGAAAGTTAAATTGATGTAGTTTGCTTCTATGATATATTTCAGAAAGTTTATAATTTCTGAATGAAAAGTATTTTAATACAAATAGCTAAATTTTAGCTTTGATTCGTTTTTAAGAGACTAGTTGACATCTGAGGGGGTATTCTTCTATTCATGCTAATGTACACTAGTGAAAGAACATTGGACTCTATTCTTCGGCTAGATCGGATATGAAACCCACAACCTCTTGATCAAATGTAGGACGGCCAACTAAGTTAACGTCCCTTAAATTAGAAAACAAACTTTTTATCCCTAATAAAGAATTCATTCCCGTCCCATTAGCTAAGTTTTGAATACAATCACAGTTAAACTCGGTCTCAGTATAAAATTCTAACAATCAACAAGTAGTTGCAAAATAGTATACAAAAAGAGAAATGTAATCAAAACCTACTAAGTAAAAAGAAAAAACTTTATAGATTTCTAATTTGCACAATGATCCCAATTTTTCTTTTTTTTTAATTTGCACAGTTTTTCTTATAAATAAAGATTTTTTATGAAATTAATGAAAAAAACTGCTTATTTAGCTTTCGCTACTTTATTTTTACAAGAAATTAACTTTCTTTTCACCATCCCTATGGATAGGTTTCAGTGACTTATCAGTAAATCAAGTAAAACTTTCGATTAAAAATGCTATTTTTACTGAAGAAATAAAAAATATAACCCTACATAAAATGTTTTTAATAAAAATAGCATCAATAAATGAAAAGTAATCTTAAATCTGTGCTTTTATGTCAATGATTTGTTAATTTCAGTGAGAGCGAGAAGGAATTCTGAGTTCTTTAAATGAATATGATTAATGTTAGTTTAATTAACTTATTTTTTTAGAATTTATCATTTTTAAAGAACAAATTTCAAAAAATGAAAAAAAAAATTCTTTTTCAGGCTAAAATGCTTGAAACTATTAATTCTTTCGTTTACAAAATATTCATTATAAATTAAACAATCATTTTTTAATTTAAATAATCATTCTTTCGATCCTTTTTTTCATACAAAGTATTCACGGAAAACACCAATTTGATCATTTTTCCTTAAAAAATTTCAGAGGCATATGATGTTTTAAAGAGTTTAAGCCTTCTATTTAATTTTTTCTTCAAAATTAGTTGAGTAAACTTCGTTTTTCAAATATTTTGTACGGAGTAACTTAAAAATTTTTATTCTACAATTTACCTTCAGGATGAAAGTAGACAAACTTTGTAAATTTACTCAAGTAATTAATCATTCTGCGAAGACCACAATGTAATGGCATTTATTCAAATATGGTCTAAATGGGTTTTTTCACTGTGTTGGAGCACATTAATCAAAAGGGATTTCATTATCAAGCAATAAGAACTTTAAAATATTTACTTACTTGAATGTAATATTTTAATCTCTTAGAAGCCTCAAATAATTATCTTCGCATGAATTCCCATTTTAATATTTTAAACTTAAATTTTGGACTTTTTATTAATATTATTTCGTATCTTCTTAATATAGAGATTTTCTTCCGTTTTAAAATTAAGCTTTATATATATCAACAAGATTATATTTGCAGATTAATTTGAAAGCAAAATAGCTATGTGTGTGTGTACAGAATGATTCTAAAATGTTTTTACAAATTAAAAGGGATGATTGTACCTATCCATCCAAAGAAGCAATAATTACATAGGAACATAGGACCCATTCCACTCTGAGTGGCAGAAAAGAGGAATTTTCACCTGAACATACAGGGGTAATCGTATGAATAATATCAAAATTTTCACAATAATATTTATTGTTAAGAAAAAATTCCACAACAAATGCTCAAAATTCTGACAACGTGTGTCGTTGCACAGTTGACACCAGCGAAGTTACGACTGGTGCACATTCTCGACGATTCCTGATGTCGTGTTAATTTTGCCCACGGCAACAACGATTCTAGCCACGAGGTCTTCAGCTGAGTCCACAGGTGCCTCATTCACTGAAGATTTCATGTGCCTAAATAAAAAAAAATTCAGTAGATTGAGATCAGGTGAGCGAAGAGGCCAAGCTACAGATTCCCTAAGTGGACGTAGGCGGGATAGCATTCTCAAGCATTTTTGGGTGATGTTGTCCAAATAATACATAAGTGATCATGTTGCGCTGTTTTTAAAGGGCAATATCTATTCTGATTGGCTTTCTCCAGTAACCAAAAAGATCAAAATGTTGCTTCTTCTCTGTGGAAATTTGCATGCGGTAAATATTCTACTTTAAATTCCCGAAAGCAACAGAGTAGCTTAAATGTTTAAAGCAATAAAATATGATTTGTAAAATTTTACGATTATTTCGAGTAATTAACTTAGATAAAAAAATATATAACTTCATTTTTTCCTACCTCGGACTGATATGTTACAAATATCTAATGCCCATCATCTACTTTGTGCTGTTTGAGAATAACTGAATTTGTTTTGGGACTTGAGAAAAACTTAATAACATCTTTTAAATTTGCAAGAATATTTTTCAGCGAACGTCTAAAAATACTATCTAAATAGTGTTGACGAAAATATCCTGCCTTTCAGATCATACGTTTGATATTTATTTACGGTAGGAACATTATTAATGCTTACGAGAGATTTTATTCTAAACTATTAACTCTATACAAAATCATCATTAATTTAGCCGTCTACTCTGTCTAGTGGTTAGCATGCCTGACTGCGAATAGGCAGGTCTGGGTTTAAATCCCAGTTTGGGCATGGATGTACTTTCTCTCTATCCTGGCTTTGTCCTTTCCTTGTATGAATGAAGTATAAATGGTTGCCTACCCTTTGAAGGGGTACCTATGGCATGTGTGTTTAGAGGTCAAGTCAGTCTTCTACCCTTGTGGTTCCTCTCCAAAAAAGAAGCTGCATACTACCCTATGCCAGATCTTCTGGACCTGATGTGGTCTTTCTTGCACCAGGGGGATAAGCAACAACAACAACATTTATTTACTAAAAGTAAACAAATACAAAATGTCTTTAAATGTTTTCTTGTGAAATGAATATATTTGAATATTGCTCTTATATAAATATTTAAAAATAATAATATAAACTGATATATGAAAGATTAAAAATATAAAAAACTGAAAATTTATAACTTTCAAGCAAGATAACATTGGGTTTTTTAAGGTATATTATATCTAATGCTATACCATCACTTATTTAAACATAAAAAAAAAAGAATTAAATCAACTGTCATCTTACTACACGCAGACTGACTCGTCAGATTTCCTTTGAAGTTTTTTATCCGTGGAATGAAATCGACCTGAAAAAAGAAAGTGCATCTAGGAGAATGTTTTCCGTGCACAGTGATAACACACATCACCTCCCAGGCTGAAAAGACTAGATTTCTACTAAAACTTGCTCCACCCAAAAACATCTTGCTGTGCTGTCTTTCTCGGGTCGATGTTATAGAAATCCTCCACCTGTATTATTTATCTTTGAGAAAAAGTATACGTCGGTGTCCTTCTAGACCATCAAACAGATATCCAATTTTTGTCGGTTTTTCATTCACTTGGTTCTGTAATAGGAGAAGAAATTTTTTTGGGAAAGTTTTCCTGCTATCTGTAAATATAAGTATAATATACAATTGATATATAACTGTATTATATTTATATTTAAAGATAACTATTATAAAATTATACAATAACTACAAAATAAATGATAAAATTCTGATTCTTTTTATCAGCTCCACAATAACATATCCGGGTTAACTTACATTTTGAATACAATTACCCTTTTATTTAGAAATAAAAAAGAATAAAATAAAATTCTAGAATCTTCATTTTTATTTTTTTCTAATATACTCAATTGTGTATCATATTTTTATTTAGATACAAGATTTCTGAATTTTATTTTTCGAACAATTGGAAATAATTTTCGTAAACAGCAATTTAGTAAATTTATTTATCGGGGAAAAAATTATATTTTCATATAATGAGAATAAAATCATACTTATAGCTAAGTAGATGGCAAAGACTAATAAATGTATACACCTTTAATAAATAATATAATTAAATATAATATTAGTGACGCAATTCAACCACAATATAATTTAGCAGCATTTTAAAGATAGAGTACAAAACGTCCATAAATGCATTACATAGTTGATTGCATAGCTGATGGCAGCACCCTCTTCAGGATAAACTGGTTCCAACTGTTATTATATTTTTCTGTTTTTTGGCATTCTATTATAAGTAGACTGCTTATTACTTTATATTTTTCGTGTCATATTTTTCTATTATTGTCATATTGAACTATTCTTGTATGATTAATCTTTTGTTGTTCTCTTATGCTATGTCTTTTATTGTCTTTTTTAAATTTAAAATCAAATGTTTTAATTGTATTTTGAACTTAATTACTGTAGGATAACAGAAAACCAAGTCTTCCTCCTGCTTGTATATTCCTCAGGTTAGACACTTCAAAATTTACAATCTGCAGCCGCCTATGTTTTTGAACAATAATTCTTATTAATAAAAGTCTCCTTTATGAAGGATATGTGCTAAAACTTGGCAAAGTAAAAGACGGTGATTGCCCATTTAAACAATTAACAATCTTTTCGGTGGGATTTTCATTAATTTTGTCTCGATTAAACATTTTTTAACCACCTGAAAATACGCAATTTCAAAGAACTGGAAATTAAATTGTTGTGGATTGAAATAATGCTCATCCACAAATATGGTGTTATAGATTATTAAGGTAAGTGAGAGTAAGATTAGGTGTTTCAAGACACAGTGATAAATAAAATAAATTTAAACAATGATCGTAATTACTTTTACTTAATAAAAGAATATGGGAGCATCGGGGAGAAAGGGAGCTAAACAGATGCATAATATACCGCCACACTTTTCTTGAACCGAGTAATATGGTATGAAGTGGTATTGGATATCACCCTCGCACTCTTCTAGTACGCATTGACGGTACTTCAAACAGCCAGCGCTAGATCTCCGAAATATTAGAGCCAGCTGTCCTTCCTTACATTCAGGGCTTGCCCACAGCCATATTTCAATAGGATAATGCGTGATCTCACGTGGCACGCATTGTCAAAAGGTTCTTCTTCAATCGCCAGATTGAACTGCTTTTCTTGCCGGCTCACTCTCCAGATCTTTCACCGATAGAAAACATGTGGTCAATGGTTACTCAACAATTGACCCAGATTATAACCCAGCTGCCACACCAGATCAACTTTGACAACGTGTGGAAACTGCTGTG
>JAPDSC010152284.1:230533-257389 GCA_026290005.1 Latrodectus geometricus
TATATATATATATATTGTTTTTATAATAACATATGGACATGAGGACTTCAGATAAATTAAGTGTGATGATTCAGGTAAATTATGAAGATTCTAAAATAGGTATTTAGCATTACTATAGTGAGTTTAAAACATTAGAAATATTAAAATAACATGAATGGTAACGGTAGATGGCAAATCAGTCAAACCAGCTTTGAGACTTAAGTGTAGATCCACCTCATTGAAATGAAAGCATCTGGAATTATAGGAAGTCCATATTAAACTGACTATATTCTGAGACATATTGTTAAAATTTTAAATATAGTTTAATTTAATCATGTGGTAAAGTTTTGCATTAAAATATAATTTGAAATAGTACTACTAGATGGCTCCTTCAAATTATAGACAAATGTGCATATTATAGACTTTTGTTGTACGGATATACGCATGATTTCAAAAGTTTGCGCCTCTGAATGGGATTAAGAAAAGACACCCATTGATCCTAAAATTCTTTTGTCAGAATGAGAACGATTTTTTGACACGTGGATCGGCTTATAAAAACACTTATAACAGATAACAAACCGTAAGAACAATTGAAGCAATGGTACTCTAATTTTGAGAAAAACTGGTGTTTCTGATGTAGAACAGGGAAGAAGACGAAGAGACAGTTAATGATTTCGGAAGAAGCTACAATTACAGCTTCTGAAGCATCTACAAAAGAGCTTCAATGATTGACCACTCAATTTCACAACTTCTTAGCATTGCTTGGCGTCTAAGCACATGATGTTATGCAAAATGTTGAAAGTGTACCTTTACTAGATATATTTTGTGCCACAACTAGAATATTCAAGATTATTTTACAAGCTTTGAATTTTGCATTTTATGGAAACCATGAAAATTGATGAATATTTTCCATTCCATATCTTTAAGGCAGATGAGGATCATTTTCATTTAATATTGCTGTCATTGCAAACATGAACTGCACTGCATGGAATTCCATCAACCTTCATGTCGTGTAACCACAACTATTGGACTTTCCATACGTCACATCTTACCATGGATTCATCTTTAATTTCAGTTTAGGCATTTCTATAAGTACTGTTACAAGTGAGCAATATCATAACTTCCTAGTGTATTGTCCCGTCGTCAAGAGATTATTTGGTTATCACAGTATTAATGTGATACTGTATTAATGAAATTATATTTTTAATCAGCTCATACATTAAGCCATGCGTAGAATTGAACTCTAGCAAACTCTCCAGATAAATATGTTACCTAAAGTATTTTTTTCATTTATCTAGCTAACAAAATTCCCAGGCTTGAAATTTTGTGACGTTTGTCTGAGAGTCTTTCTTAAGGATTAAATTAATCAAGGTAGAGTTATTAACAAGCAGATTTGAAATAAAAAAGTATTGCAACAGGTCTCTATTTTTATGTTTTATTCTCTTATTGTTTGCTGATATTGACAACGTAGTTGTAAACTTTTAAAATCTTGTTAATTAAAAAGGTTTATATATGGAATGGATATATGTATGCACAATTATTTAAATATAATTGCACATTTGAATATTCTATATGCAATTTGAAATTAAATATAATAATATCAGTTTAATTTTGAATCTTTTTCATTCCTTATAGTGACTCTCGGCGTCAATATGAAATGTAGCATATAGTTTAAACTCCATGCAAATTCGTTCAGTATAAATGTAGCTACTAGTTTATTTAAATGTGCAATTCAATTTAAACTACTCCGTGTAAAATCACACACCCAAACGACTTTCATTAAAAATATCTGTAAGTATATATTAGTGTATTTCTTACAACTATTTTAAAATTACTACAAATTTTCCAACGCACTGCAGAATAATGAATTTAAATTTTATAAATTTTGTAAGTAGCAGATTTGACTTGAAATTTACAATTTAAAGTCAAGTTTGTCTTGAAATTTAATATTTAAAGTCAAATGTGCTACTTATAAAAAAAGAAGCATATTTGGCTTTAAATTAAACGATTATATTTTTTGTAAATTAAATTGTTGCTTTCTAAATTAGCAAATTAAAATTAATTTAATTTCTATTTTTAATCAAAATATTATGTGAATTAAATATTTTCATTTAAAACAAGTATTTAAAAATTAATCAAATTTTATGTATATTTTATCACATACATTTAAACACATTCTCTTAATGTTTACAAATAAAATATTTATAGAATAATATTATAAAAGTATCTGTATATGAATTTTAATATACATTTATTATGTATGTTTTTATCAAGTTTTTATCAAGTAAAAAACAAAACATGTTTTTTAAACGATGTTTTCATCAGCTTAATACAATTAACTCATAATCCATAATTTAGAAAGAGTTTTATCTATTCGTTGCAAAATACTTAAAAAATGATTAGGAAATAAATTTAACATCGAAATAATACTTACATTAATTGTAACATCAGAATTTGTTTTGAATAATTCTGTATACTGTTTAAAATAGATCACTTGAATAGTTGAATATTTCAGTTTGAATGTTTTAAAAAATTTTAATCATAGGATTACAATTTATATGTATTTATTTAATTTGATATTATTGATTGATAAAATATAATTTAATAGCGAAGTTCCAGTAAAAAATTGATATTATTATATGTCGAAACCCGACTCTCTACATTTCTTTGCTCTACATTTATTTACAAAGACAATCATAATAAAAACACGAAATTATTGTTTTAGTTAATAGTAGTGCTAAGAACTTCACCAATATGAATTTTATGATTAATTCATTAATCAAAACATTCATTAAATTACTACGTTTATTTGACATATTATTAAATCCACTAAGTTTATTATATAAAACTAGATTTGAATAAGGACTTTAGTATGAATCAAATGATAATTAAGAAAATGGCACTACTTTCATGCGACAATGATCAGTACAATTAATCGAAATATATGTATCATGGAGGTACATAGTCTTTTCAATAAAACATTTTGGTCTGGAATAGTTGATTATATAATCAGATCGGTGTCCTTTTTATATTCTTTTTATTTTTAAAAAATATGGCAAAATACCAATTTATTAAATGACGTGTACCTTATGTCATATTTTTAGAAATTAAATTATATAAAAAAAACTATGTGACGCTGTGAAATTAAAGTGAACTCATAAATATGTCTCTTTAAAATCACTTTATAACTCTCTCATAAATGTGAATTTAAAACTATTGATAGGCATTTAAAATACATACAATTATGCGTATTTTAAACTACTCACGTGTATTTAAATATATTTGTGTGCAACAACCTATTCAAAAAAATTCATATAAAATTATCAACATTAAACATAAACCTAAGAGCATTTTTTTGAAATACATGAAACTGGGTATTTAAAACTATGCATATGTTTTTTAAAATTGTTCTAATAAAACTGGATAGTTTTATAAGTATGATGTTATACATTCGAAACTACACACAAGAAGAAATGCCTAATCATGTTAAACTGTTATAAGTTTAAAACTTTGTGCATGGATTATGTTCATATTTGTAATTTAAATTTTCTCAAATGATTAAATAATCTTTAAAATCTACAAGATATATCCACATGCGTGAAATTTTTTTATTTATCTTTAATTATAAGTTACTGGAAAGTTAAGAATAATTGGTAAATATTAATGAATATATTTTAGTAAAAATATAAATCATAATTAAAATAACAATAATAAATACATCACAAAATAATGATATATTTTTCGGGTATTACTCACTTCAATCTAAACATTAAATTATTTTTGACTATGCATAGGGAAGAATCACTATCCACAAATCTATTTTTTACAATTCGAAAAGTTCATTAATCTAAATTCAGTGAAAATTCGCCTAGCATAGCTTCGGATTAATTTTCCCAGAGTTAGTTTCAGAAACTTAGTCAGAGGGAAACATCGTTCTCCTCATTGTAACTTGTCGACAAGCACTTTTCCGATATTTCTGAATAGAAAGTAATATCCGTTCTTGAAACTCTGCGATACTGGGTATCTGTTGTGAGATACTTTGTACTTCGTTAGAGAGATACGTAGAGCAACTGTTAGAGGGGAAATGGTTCTAAATAGTTTATTCCCGTCTAAACTTGATAACTGCTTAAGTTTCCTCTTTCAAAATATTATAGGGATGTTTCCAGAGCGGAAATTATATATTCTATTGTAACTTCATTTTCTTACGCTGCTTGTTGAAATGTCCTTAGAGTCATGAATTTCTATAATAAAAGAAGCATTTTTTTAAAAACAAAGAGTAATATTTATTAGAATATATTTGATTAGTGTACGTCATTTCTATAATATATGTAGAAATATATAGAAAAGGTACATAATAATAATGGATAATTCAAAAGAAGTATTTTGTATTTATAACAAAATTCAAATTATGATTTGATTAATATATATATATATATATATATAAATAAATATATATATATATATATATATATATATATGAAGCTGATGAGTAGAAATTAATAAAAATTAAGTTTTGTAAATTATAAAGTAAAAGTATTATATTTTTCATTTTTTTATGATTAAAGAGTCCTTAAATTTTGGTTCTCCCTCATATTTACTGAGATATTAATTTATTCAAAGTTTAGCTTAAAAATTTTGATATTTTTGTTGATAATGATATTATTATTTGAAGTATTCAGTTTTAACTAAACAACTCAGTGGCGCAGAAATTCAAGAATCCGTAAAAAATGTTTCCTCTTTAAAAACAAATGTAGTACTTTTTCATTATTTAGCCACTTTCCTGAACTACACAAAAATCGTCGACTGTTTGCCATTCTTATTGGGAAGATTTCCTACCTCCCTGAAAAGTGTTACATCGCTCAATTTAGAGGGAGGGGATGTTACTTACCACTAACTCTCTATCTAGGGTTGTATGTATTTGCCAGAATGAATTGTACGTCCCAATAAAAATGGTTAAACTAAAACGTATATCTCATTTTTGTATAAAAGTTAGAAAGCAAAAATTAATAATAAATAACAGTTTTTTGTGTAATTGAAAATGATTGAAGAGATTCCTCAGTGTTTTTAGGTTTCCTTGGTGAATAATAAGAAGTTCAAAGAAAAGCAGTATCCTTAAATTATTATGTTTTAAATTTTTATGCAATTTACTTAAGCAAATTGTTTGTTTTGTAAATCACACATGCATTTAGGTTTATTGCATAACATTTTTTTTGTATATCTTTTATTTTCTGTATAATGGAAATTTCCTCTTTTGAAAGAGACCCAGAAATTTTTCAAATTTGTTTTTACAGTAAGATAAAATAAGTTTTAAATGTATACATTTTCTTAGATTATATTTTTCTTAACACAAACAAATTTTTAAAATATTTTGTAGGAACATATTTCTATGTAGTCTTCAGTGTGGTAAGTTTTCACATGAAAACAAAAATCCTAGTTAGTTTTCAATTTTTAATAATATTATTTTTAAAAAAATAATTGAAGCTTATTAATTTATTTATCTAAATGTTTTGAATTTAAACTATTAAACATGACATTAGAAAACTTACATAACTATCTGCATAAATGTTTTTTAATGTGTTGAGAAATACTTGGTTTATACTATATCTGGAAAATTATTTTCATTTTATATTTAAATATTTGGAAAAGTTGTTTAGCCCAAAACAATTAAATATTTACGAAAAAAGGATTAATTTTCATTCGTATATTATTGTTTATGAAAATACAATCCTTTTATGCAAAATATATGTATCTAAACTTGCATTATCATTGTTCTGTATAAATTAAATTAATGAAATTATAAAGCATAGTTATATTTGCTAATTATGTACTTTCTTAATTATGATATTTCTTATGTATTTACATCTTGAAACAATATTATAAAATCATTTGTTACTTATACAATTTTTTCTTTTATATTAAAAATATTATTTATATATTTTTAACAATATATTAATTAAAATAAAGTTGTTTTTTAATCAAAAATTATTCCAAGTGATGGACGAAAAATAAATTGGGTAAAAATCATAATTTGTTAAGTATTCAATATACTCATAAACTCAAAATAGTTATGAAGCAATCTGGTGAAATAGAAAACTAATTTGAAAATCAAAGGAATTTAAATTGAATTTAGATATTTTTCTCACAAGAGAGAGAGAGTTAAGCATTTTGATAGACCTCCTAGTGGTTTGAAAAATATATACTGCTATTAAGTAATTGTAATTTATACTAATAGCAGAGTTGGTGTGTTGCCTATAAGCTCAGAGGAAACGTAACATGAAAATGAACCAAAGTTAGCAATGTACTTCAATCATCATTATTATGTCACATTGATTCCATTTTAAAAGAAGTAGAAACTTAATAATTATTTAATTAATTCAAGTAAATAAATATTTTTCACAGATCCTTTTAATATTATAATAGTTTCAGCCCTCATAGCAAAGCTGATTTAAACTATTTATAAATTTTTAGAATACAACAATCTAAATAAATTAGAAATTTATTAAAATTATTAACTTATTTAATTTTTTTAACTGGGCTAAAAATATATACTACTTATGCTCTTTTTTTATAGATAAATTTTGTTTCTTTATTTAAAAACGTTAAAAAATCAAATTTATTTGTTAAATTTTTTTTTAACTTGTAACTAGACAACCTTAGATAAAATATCACTTGTCACAGCACATGAAAATTAACTTCATTTGTTAATCTAAATTGAAATATATTTCAGTGTATGTACTATTAAGTAACTTAAGCTGTTACGCTTAATTTATTCCAATATAAATGGAATATTTACTTCCACGAGTGCATTACTCGAGTTATTTTTTAAATATTAGTCTAGCGTATATGAACTGAAATTTATGTATAATTAAAAATAAAAACAAAAGAATCCTTATAACTTAATCTGGCAAAATCACTGTACGAAAAAGACAAATAAAATTATAATGAGTTTTATTGACTTACATTTAATTTTACATAATATAATGTATAACACAAGAGGTTATAATTACTTCACTATAAAAATATATTTAAGAAAATTTCATGCATTTGTAATATTTTATTAAATTACGAATGCAAAACCTTTATATAATTATAATATATCTCTACTATATAAAGTTTCCTAACTAAAGTGTCTTTATGTATAATTTAGAATTTAAAGCTTCTTTGCGAATTTTTGTTTATTTAATTGATTAGAGACTTATTTTACTGTCATTCATAAAAAAATATATCCAGTTATATTTTTTATAAAAAATTTGCCTTTCCTTTAAATAGGAAATTATATACTATATAAGTTTAAAATCTTTTTTAAGCTATCTTTTTAAGATTTGATTCATTAGATTTTAGATTTGAATTTTTTATTTCAAAAACTGGAAAGAATTAATATCTCTCAATTGATCTACTTATGATTTTTATTAATCTAAATTTTGGAAAATACTATTGAATAAAATGTATCTGTTATGTAAGTTTTTAGTTATTACAAAAGTAGAATATAATCATCAATTTATGGCAATGAATCAGGGTGAGAAAGCAATTTCTCATCTGTTTAGAATAATCAAAAAGCTTTATTTACATAAGTAAACATCCTCCTCCTCTTTCATTCTTTCCCTGACTAATAAGAAATATGCTTAAATCATAAGGGAAGTTACACGTGATGAGTTTTCTTCCTGGAAACAAACTCCTCTCATGTATGTAGGAATCCATTGGAAATAGTATTGTCAAATACTTACAAAAAGTTTAGAAAAAATAATTTTAGCCTTCAATATTCAGCTGTCTTGATCATGTATATATATATATATATATATATATAAAAGAATATTATTTAATTTGGCAAAAACACCAGATTTAAATGAAGAAAATTGATAATATTATAATGAGTTGCTTTTTATTGACTTTTCAATTCACATAAAATAATACATAACAATATACTATGAATTCTTCCTTCCTTCAATGTAAGAAAGTATTTTTACAAAATGGTGTTGCATTCGCAACATAATATTACGCGCGCACGTTAATCAAAAACATTTATGTATTATATCTCTTTTATATAGTCTCCTAATTAAAAACACTTTGTAGAGAATATGCTCTCTTCATTTAAAATTTGAATTTTGATTGAGAAATATAAATTTTCTTAGTGTATTTATTCTTCATTTCATTGATTAGAGATTTATTTTACTATCATTTTTAAAACATATCTCAATTATGTTTTCCATGAATATTATTTTAATGACTCAATCAATCGTATATGGAATATACTATTTTATGTTTAAGAGATAAACCTGAAAAACAAATTTTTGATTCAAATCAGAAGAGTAAAGTAGTTATTTCACATTTTTCAACAAGAAATTCTCTGGTTAAAATTATTATATTTAAAAATTTCTTTTATATCTAATATGGATCGCGTTAAAGATAATTATTTGTAGAATTAACATATAAATAATTTGCTGATTTTAAAAATAAATTAGGTAATTTTAGTAAATAGAACTTAAGATAAATATTAGGTTGGGGAAAAAGTAATCCATTATTTTTTCGGTAGACGTCTGTAGTGATCGATATCTCGTGAGGTATCTATCAAACAATTTCAGATTTATGCTCGTTGGAAGGTGACATTTGACACTAAAAGTTGTCGTAACGTGCAATACCTAAAAATCTACATGAAAGCTGTTTTAAACCTTTTTACAAAGTGAATCCAAAAGAAGTTACATAAAGTTCACGTAAAAATAATGGATTTCTTTTTCCCCAACCTAATATTATTAATTTTGGAAAACCCATCGATTTTGATATTACAGCCATGTGCTCTTTACTGGAAATTAAATAATTTCCATTTACGAAATTTATTTGTTTATTTCAGTCATATCTAGTTGATAAAAAATGTTATCAAAAACAATTACAACTGAATTAAATTAACTAAAATGAAGGAAATAATTAGCATAAGAAGGAAAATGATCAAAATTTAACTTAGAAAAGAAGGCAACCGTTAGTAATTTAAGAGTACATGGAGATTTAAAATTTTTGTGGTAATAAAATCGCCTAGTTCAGCATTTTATTACTTGCATTTTATTTTTAAAATAGCAAATTTATTGATTATTAAAATTTAAAGTTGAATCTTGGCGAAAAAATAATCATTATTTTAGATATTTGGCATAAAACTCAGGCTGAGTTTTAGTTTTCAAAGAGAAGGCTCCAAGGAGTGTAGTTCGAGTCATTAAGACTAATCAATCAAACCTCCGATTAAGGGGAAAGCCAAAATTAGCGATTTCTACTATGCGGAAATATACGTCTTGGACGCTTTCGGTGAAAACTCTGCAACGTATCTCTGCCGTTTTTTAGTAAGAAAGTTCTGACGTATCACTGCCATCATGGCCGCTTTTTGACCAGTTTATTGCGATGTAACAAATACGTGTGGACCTTGAGTCGGTTAAATATTGATACGTTATATCAATATTTCGAAATAGCAGTACAAATATTAATGCATATTATAGATAATAAACAACTTTTCTCCTTTATCATAATAATTCTGTTACAAATATTATCCGAACAAATGCAACTATCAATATTTTCAGTTAATTATTCATCACTGTGTGTATGTTACATATGACATTAATTGCGAAACCAAGCCCGCCCGCCATGGACTAAATTGGAATTGAAACATGGAGGAATTGCGACCACGACATATTTTACGTCGCTCTTAGAGAATACGACGGATCTTCGGATAAACCGGGATTCAAACTCACCACCATCCGGAAACGAGAACGAAGCCCTAATCAACCATGCCACCACGGCTCTATTTATCATTGTTTTTATAACTATTAAAAGTAATGAAAGAGTTTTATGTTTCCCTTTAAGTTATATTATATGTGTCTTTTAATATTCCTCCTGTTTATTAATTTAATAATTTTTCTTTTTATTCAAAGTTCGTTTCTATTGATCTCATCTTCAATTTTTCTAGTAAGGAGTTTTACCTGTAGAATTAATCTTAATGGCCAGCTAAACAAGGGATTTAGAAAATTTAGTGTTTTCTTTGCATCATAAATATGGATTTATGAATATTCTGTTTAAAAAATTGTTAAGATGCATTTTCAGTTGCCCATTTGTCTTCCATGTATTCACTATAAGTAGTCAACGAATTCATAATTTAGAACCTTGATTAAATTGATCAGCTCAACATCTGTGAATAACATTTTGTCTTACCATACCATTCAAATGGGTAACATTGAACATTTCTTATGATATATAGCCCTTTCCACACATTCAACCAAGCTGGTTTTTTAGTATCGAACATATTAACTCCTGATTATGAGTGCAATGTCTTCCTCGCCGGATCACTAAGCTATATGAGGGGTCAAATAATCATATGCCTAAAAATAATTTTATTAACTTATTTTGAGAAAACTTTCACGTGGAACAAAACAATTTTTTCCGGGAAGAAATTAATGCTAATAAATTTAGCTTGTTTTAAAAGGCGATGCTAAATAGTATTTTATAAACTAGAATATTTCAAACCATGATTCAAACCATTTGGTAGTTTTTAAAATTTCAATTGTTTAAAAAAATGAAAGCACGGTAAAGGTTTTTAAATTAAATTTTAATTAATAATTCAATTATGTATTAAATAAGATTATTGATGATCATCCTAAGCGTGATCGAAGAACATTATATTTTTGATTTCATATTGACTATTATAAAAATTGCCGACATTTTGTTAGCACAGAAATCGTGTTAATTTAAGAGGAAACAGCCTCGTTCGGCCTGAAATGGATTTAAAACTGAAATTTTTATTCCTATTTTTTACCAAGCTTTTAGAGCGTAAGTGATTATAGTTTCTTTAAATCATTTGAACAACTATTAATCAATTTCTTTGTGTAAAAATTTTATACTTAGCAACATAAAAAATTATTAAAAGTCTACTTTAAAAAGTGATTTTAAAATGTAATTAAAATTAGTTTTTAAATTAAAATTATTCTTTTAGAAAATATACAAAATTAATTTTTTCATTAATATATTTAAATCAAAAAATGATTTTGTTTTAACAAAATTATGTGATCTTTATTTAATAGTAAATTTTTATCGTAAATTTTGCACTTCGGATAAATTTGTCGAGAAATTCACATGCCCCCCTTGGTACTCAAAGTTAAAATTTCTCCTTATGCTGGATAAAATTTTTAATGTCAGAATAAACTTTTAATTTTATAAAATTTTACTATAAAAAGGAAAAAATTCTTAAGAAAAATCAATAAATCATGGCACACATTTATTCACATAAATTTTTAAAAATTGTATTGTTTTAAGCTTATCACAAAAGGGAATTTATAAAAAAAATAGATATTCATTTTACATTACAATACAGAAGTCCAAAGGAATTTGAAAATAATGAAGAGTTTAAAGTTAGGGAACGGAATCTTAAAAAAAGTATTTAACTCAAATCCACCCTATTAGAGGTTGAAAATGCGTTTTATGTATAACAATTCGGAATCTTCAAAATATTTTGAAGAATAACTCAAGCGTATAATAGGGGACTCAAAGAAACGTATTTACTCAGGGATTTATTGATCTTTCCTCATTCATTTCACACACACACAAATTTTCTCTTTCACTTTTCTCTCAACAAAATCTCAAAGTTCCTCAAAACTTTTAAAAGATAATTGAGAAAAAGAAAAACTAAGATTTTTCAGAAATTGAAAATGCATACACACACAGATATGCATATGTCAATAATATAAACTTTTTTTTGTCATGCTATTTACTGAAAAATGCTTTCAACTTCATCAAACTTATTTAACAGAATCTTTTGGATCAAGGATAAAAGTTTTCATTTGCCTTGGAGATAACTTGAACTTGAAATATATCATTGCGATTTACTTAAAATCACTTTTTGCAATGATTCATAATTCATGCACTTCAGTTTTCAATTCTCTTTTTCAAGGTAGTGAAACGTATTTCTTTTATTTTACATTTATTTTAGCTGTTTATTTAAGCATTTTATCCTTACTTATCGAAAGAATATCAGTAAATTATATCGAAATCGAATAAATGATATTGATTACCTACATTTTTTATTGTTACTTAAAATTTAGTATTAAGTAATCAGTGTCATTTTATTCCGTTCATTTAAGTAAGAATATGTAAATTTTAAACTTCAATGTAGTGTTTAAAAATTCAAAGCGAATAGATAAATAATAAAATTAAACATTGCAATTTTTTTAATTCAAACTTCTAAGAGTTGACCTAAATATATTAAAGCAGTAATCATAAATTCTTCAAATGTTTTCATATGGCTTAGTAATTGATCCACAATTTTTAATTATATAAAAATTTCAGAATTTAAAATTAGTTTTTACATTTACATACATTACTTTTCAGAATTTAATAAGCCCATTCTTTAAAAAAATAAACAATTATTTCAAAACTTTTGGATTTCTTTCCAAACGTATTCAAAGAAATAAGAAAGCATTAAGATTACCTTATATTTAATGAAGTTCAATATAATAAATGATGTCTAGAAATTACTCAACCCTTTCATTAGATTCCACATTTTTATTTAGATCCTTCAAATGTTTTCAATTTTGTACTATATGTTGCTATTCTTTGACTTTTATGGACATACAAATAAAGAGAACTTGTCAGAATACGATCTTTTGTTCGTCAACGCCTAAAAACTGTGGCAGACAACAAATGTCTGGCACAGATGTTAGATCGGATACTGCCGCTACAATGGCAGGTTTTCATGATTTAAGTGAGTCTTAACATGGTGTTATAATCTGCGCATAAGATTTGGGACATAGCATGTCCGAGGTAGAGATGAAATTTGGATTATCTGGATTTTTATGCACGACCATTACCAGAATGCACCTTGAATATCACGAATCCAATAAAACATCATCTCTCCGTCAATGCTTGGACTGAAAAAAGACTGTATATTGGAAGTATGTAGGAAGATATGAAGTTCTGGACCAATGATGAATGATATGAAACATTAAACGTGACAGAAGTGCCTCCCTTCCATAAATTGAGACAGATTTAAAACGTAATCCATCATAAAATTTTTAGCTTGCATACCATTCAAAGAAACAACTTCGATATAGTGTTTCGTAGTCAAAGACCCACTGGTATATTCTTGATGACGGCACGTCACAAGGCTTTACATCACACCTGGGAATATAAACACCGACATTGAACTGGTTATGGCTGAAAACACGTTGATTGGTCCATCAAGTCTCGTATCCAGTTATATCAAACGGATGGACTTGTACGGATGTACTACTTTTTATATCTACAGAGGAAATGTTCAAGCCGAGGACCCGTGATGGGGCTTGGGAGGTTGTGATGATATGAGGCCTATGCAATTGGCATTATATGTGACGCATGATGCGTCTAAGCTACTACGGTTCTTATTTCACCTTACTTTCACCGTTAGCATATAAATTACGCGGTGTCAAAATATCAATTTTTTACATAATTAGGTACTCCAGTCAGTTTTTGAATTGATCAAACTTTGGTACAGTGAATAATTTATTGAAAATATAGTGTAAAAAAAATAGTAGAACACAACCTATATAATATTCAACAAATCATAAAACACCACATAATAGTTCTTCTTTTTTTTTTTCCTTAATGTTTATCAAGATATGTCAACAATCAAATTCAAAACTCAAGATAAAAGTAAGTCGCGAGAAAAAGTTCTCCGATATCTGAAGAAAATTAAGTGCTTCAAAGAGAAGTAAGAATAGAATGCAAAATAGCACACTTTTATAAAACAATTTATCTATAAAGATATCAATATTATACAATAATAAAATACTTAATAAAAGTGTCTATCAACATTTGAAAATGATTTTTAATCATTAATTATTAGATACTAAGTATAATCACTGAAAATGAAAAAATCTATTGAATCTAATTAATAATTCAAATAAAGTCTAAAATGAAAAGAGTGCATTCGAAACAATGCTTGGAAAAGTAAACAAGATCATATATTATATCAAAAACAATTTTAACAAACACAAAAAATACACACACAGGAGACAATTTGCACAAATTCTAAAACAATCAATTATATTAAAGAAATCTAAAGGAACTTATATTTCCATCGAAAGTTGGGGAGTACTTAATTCCATCAAATCAAAATCTAAAGTGCCTGAAATCATACAAATAATTTTCGACAGCGCCATCTAATGAAACTTTTTTTCTTAATTATTACTGTCCTTTTTCCAACTGCTCTTCCAGCATTTTTAAAGTACCTTTATCAATAGATGTGGTAAAAAAACTAATTAAATTTACGTAATTTTTGTAAAACAAGGCAAATTGAATACCAAATGTTATATACTCTAATTGGGTTTAATATGGATTTGTTACTTACCATGTGCTAAACTTTTATTCTATTTTATTATTTATTTCTAATTTTATGAAAAGGAAAAAGTTGTCCCAAAGAAAAAAGTTTCGTAAAATAATGTATAAATAGTTGGTTTTTGACTCAATTGTGTGTGTGCCAACAAACCAAAACAGATATCCCGGTACTACTAACTCAATCTCTGATAATCTAATTAATATCTGATTTTATCTACGAGGAATATTCCATCTTGGGTACGCCGAGATAGCAGTTTAAAATTCAATGATCCGATTCATCATTTTAACAGTTCTTGGGTTTGATTCCCAATTCCTCTGTGAATATTTATACTATTTCAGTATCACTCTCAACCATAGTTTTAGTTAAAACGCACTTCATGTAAAGAACAAAATTGCAATGTGACAAACAAATCAATCTAATGTAGACAAAATAAATTAATATACTTTAATTTTATCTCATTTGAAAGTCAACGAATATGATTATCTAAATCTATGTCTAAGAATTTAGAGTCTTTAATAATCATTGAGGCATTTGGAGCAGTTATAGCTATCTACAAAAGCATGTCAACCCGTTTTTGATACTTCATAATCATCTAAAGTGAATTCCTTTAGATAAAAAGCTTTTCCTCCTTCACTTCACAGCTGCTAACCTATAAACTCTCGATTTAGTACTTAAAATTAAGGAACAGAAAAATTTGCTTGCATCTGGTTTCAATAGATAATGGAAGTGCATTATATTAAAAGTAAGTGCAAGGATAACAATAAACATTTCGCTAAAGTTTTATCGGCTAAAAATAACGTCCTTTTCTAGTTCCCCACTTAAATTTTTATTATGTAGAAATAAATTACATTAAAGGGAGTTAAAGATTTTACAGGCATACTTTAAATGAAAAGAGTCACATGGAAGTTCTCAATGTTGAATTTATATTTTTCAAATTTTTTTGTGTACATTTTAAAACAGCATTCAAAGCACTAATGCATCATGGGAAAGAAATCAGTAATTTTGAAAGTAACAGGTAAAATTTTAATGTATCATAAATGAAAGTTAGTTTTAAAAAGTAACATAATTTTCTTTCTAAGAACTAGAAATTGCCTTACTTATAAACAATAACCTAATTATCTGTATTTTTTACGAATTTTCAATATATGAAATAAAATTATATCGTTGTGTAATGGAGATGTTTATATTAAAAATTTATATTGGACAAATAACATTAATCTAAGTAATAATTTTGAATATAAATAGCATGCTTAAAACTGAGATTCTACAGATTAACTATTAATAATAAAAACATGTAGAACATTAAACAATTTATAAATCATTACTTTAATTGAATTAAAATCTAATGTGTAAATAATGTATTATTTACACTGTTATAAATTTATGCTATGTGTAAAATATATCAATTGTGTATGTTTATGTATTTAAAATTTAAAGGTCAAAATAAATAATACAAATTATAGTTTAAAATAATATGACTCGCTTAGATATTATGCCTTATTCAGTGACTTTTTGAACAGCTATCAATACATACACTACTGGCCATTAAAATTGCTACACCAAGAAAACGACGTGCTACAGACGTGAAATTTATACGAAAGGAAGAAGGTGCTGTGATATGCAAATGATTAGCTTTTAAGCGCATTCAGACAAAGCAGGCACCAGAAGCGATACCTACATTGTGTTTAAATGAGAAAATTGTTCAGCCGGTTCCTCATACACAAATTGCATTTGAACGTTGTTGCCTGGTGAAAAGTTGTTGTGATGCCTCGTGTAAGAAGGAGAAATGCGTACCAGCGCGTTTCTGACTTGGATAAAGGTCGAATTGTAGCGTAACGGGATTGCGGTTTATCTTATCGCAGTATTGCTGCTCGCGTCGGTCGAGATCCAATGACTGTAAGCAGAATATGGAATCGATGGGTTCAGGGCGGTAATACGGAACGCCATGCGGGATCTCAACGGCCACCTATCACTAGCAGCCGAGAAGGCAGGCATATTATCCGCATAACAGTAAGGGATCGTGCAACCACGTCACGAGCCGTGAGTCAAGAAACAAGGTCGTTTGGAAGACAACAAGTGTCTGCGCGAACAGTTCGACGACGTTTGCAGCAGCATGGACTCTCAGTTCGGAGACCATGGCTGCGGCTTCCCTTGAAGCTGCGTCATAGACAAGAGCGCCTTCAATGGTGTGATCAACGACGAACCTGGGCGCACGAATGGCGAGACGTCATCTTTTCAGATGAATCCAGGTTCTGTGTACAGCATCATGATGGTCGCATCAGTGTTTGGCGGTATCGTGGTGAACGCACACTGGCAGCCTGCTTTCGTCATCGTCATACTGGCCCATCACCTGGCGTGATGGTAGGGGATGCTATTGGATACACGTCTCGGTCACCTCTTGTTCGCATTGACGGTGCTTTGAGCAGTGCACGTTACATTTTTGGTGTGTTACGACCCGTGGCTCTACCCTTTATACGAGCCCTGCGAAACCCTACGTTTCAGCAGGATAATGCCCGACCGCATGTTGCCGGTATTGTACGTACCTTCCTTGATACGGAACATGTTCGACTGTTGCCTTGGCCAGGACGTTCTCCAGATCTTTCACCAATAGAAAACGTCTGTTCAATGGTGGCCGAGCGACTGGCTCGTCACCAAACGCTAGTCACTACGGTTGATGAACTGTGGCATCGTGTTGAAGCTGCATAGGCATCTGTACCAGTACACGCAATCCAATCTCTGTTTGACTCAATGCCCAGGCGTATAACTGCTGTTATTACTGCCAGAGGTGGTTGTTCTGGGTACTGATTTCTCAGGATCTATCCAGCCAAATTTTTTGAAACTTTAATCACTTGTTATTTCTAGTATAATATATTTGTCCAATAAATATCATTTTGTTATCTGCATTTCTTCCTGGTGTAGTAATTTTAATGGCCAGTAGTGTATATAGATATATATAGTTTTATTGACATAAAAGTAGTATTTCTTTCTGTCAAAATAACTTAATAACAATAAACTTCTTTTCTGTTAAAAATAATTGCAATACGTATTTAAACACATATTTTGAAATCACACCTTTCGAAACACTTTCGTCAATTCAGGCCATATTTACTTAAATCCAAAAAAAATTATTTGAAAACTTTATTGAATTTTTAAATGTTATTTCTCAATGAAAACCCTGGACAATCATTTTGAAATTAAAGAAAAATAAAGAAATATGATTGAAATAATCACGATTTCACAGAAAAATAAATAATTAACAGTGCTCAGTTTTATAGCTTTCATCAATGGAGAATATACTCTCATTAATTTTCCTGTAACTAATATGGAAACCATAACATAAATTAACGTCATTTTACTAAACGTTCCTTGTTATCATTATTTTAGATAAAAAATTTTCCTGCAATATTTATTTACTGGAATAGTTAGAATATAATGTAATTTTTAATGACTTGATAATTTATTTTTAATTAAATGTATATTGCAAATTGAATGCTAAATTGAAATTTTTTGCAGAATATTATTTATTCATTACAAACTCATAACAAAAATAATTTTATTTTTTGATAAAGGTAAAGTTGATTTCTTTAGGGTAAAAAGCTTTTATTAATGTTTTTTATATTCTTGGTTTTCTATTGCTGCAAACCCATATTGCTATCCATGGGCATTTAAAGTTATCTTTGGCAGCTATGAATGTTGATAATCGTAGAGCCAGGACCTTCTACGTTAGATTATGGCACACATCTCTCAAGGAGTCGACTATTCAAAAGCAGTTAAAGTTACGTCTCAAATAAGTTATATTGAACAATGCCAAATAAGTTGTATTTAACCAGGCAAACCAAGAAAAAAAATATAAACATTGTTTTGTAAAGTAGAGTAATATTTGGGTCCTGTTTATCTCCGATCATTTGCTCTTGCAAGACCAGGGCTCTGTTTACTTTAGAAACTAATGAAACATATGGGGACAAATTTAAATACGACTGAAAAAAATGAAAGACTAATCAATGCTAATTTATTTCGGTTAAGATTCACATCCAGGCAAATTAATGGATTCAAATCAATATTTTAGCAATTATATTGAAAATATATATTAAAGAAACTTCTGTCATCAAATAATAATATTTTGGAATATTTATAAAGCGACTAAATAATACAAACTTTTGAAAACATATAAGGCCAATGAATCATTTAAATTTACATCAATAGAGAAAATAATGTTTATGCCCCATATTTTCTATTTGTCAGTAATTTGTCAGTTTTCTATTTGTCATCAGTAAATTTCTCCCTCTCTTTCTGATGGAAAATAATAACACGAAACGTATTGAAAAATATTTATAAATATGATAAAGAATAACCTCTATTCTTCCAAACAAAAAGAGATATGGCCCATGATCCAAGGAAAGCATTGAATTTCAATACTTGAAATAAGATAATAAAATTAAAGGGTGTAAAAGTATAATTTATAAAATTTACAAATTATTCAATTTATAATACAATGAAAAAAAACTAACCATTGGAACAAATATTATAACTTTAAATTATATTAAATTAAATTCATACAAATTAAAAAATTTTTTCAAGACTATTTCTATTAATGTTTTACTACAAACTTCCTGAAGAAAAAAAGATTAAACTTATTCGGGATAGAAGTTTCTTTTAAAAAATCTGAAAGCATTTTAAAGTTTTGTGAAAGATCAATGGATCAAGATCTTCTTGAAGCACAAGATCATTCTACTAAGATATATACAAACTACTTTCTCCACTCAAGTCTCAAGAGGAGGAAGCAGCAGAAAATGAGACAGTTTCTGGTTTTAGTTTAGAGTACCAAGGGAATTTAAAACATTCAAGTCTCCTTCAGAATTCGAAACAAAAGTATTATATCCTGAACTGATTACATACCTTCGACAAATAGAAAAACAGTACATCACAAACTTTCGCCTGAACAAAATGTTAATATTAAACATGAGATTAACTCTTAGAATTGTCAGCAATTATGTTTAATTCATAAGGAAGTAACTTTCAAATACACTAGATCACATATTATTGGTTACATAGTGTTTGTATATATATATATATTATGCGTCTTGAATATATGGCTTAAGAAAATTAATCTTTGACTTCAGTCAAAATTTATAGAGCTTAAATTTATAAATTTTGGCCATTTTTGAATTTGACTATTGTAAATTACTTTTCTTATTTCGACTGCATTTGAACATGTTGATATGATTATTATTCAAAAGTAGTTACACCTAAAATTAAAAAAGATACCTAAAATTAAAAAATAATGATTTAAGAAATAAATTATATGGATATCATTAACTATAAGAGTTAAAAGTTATGAATAACGTCTAAATTTTTAATAAATTTAAGTTTCAAAAATTTCCAAAAATTTTTGCTACTAGGATTTACCTTTTACTGAGAATTAGAAATGAACTTAGTCTTTTAAATTTTTTTAATCAATCTAAAATATAATTTATTATCTAAAATATACTCTCTAATTTTATCTCCATTTCAAAGAGGTTTTGAGGTTTATTTTTAAATTTAATTAAGTGATTCATCAATAAACTATGCTTATTGCGTGTATGTGAATATGTGGATCAACGATAGTGAGCCTTTTTTTAATAAATATGTAGAATTCATTTATAATAACTTAAAATTAAAACTTTCAAATACGATGGCATTCCCCTTACTTTATTATGCTTTTATACTTCCATAGCTATTAAAAAGTTCTGTTCGTAGATAAATTTAAAATAGTATTGTATCCCTTACAACACTACAATATTGTACTTCTCCAGTGATACTTTTTTTATTTAATAAATCAAATTGTTTTTAATAACGTTAAAATTTAACATATATTTTATACGTCAATGCATGTGTATGTTTCATTTACACACATGAACATTGAAAATAGCGCATCAAGGAGAAAGAAAGGTGCAAGCACGAAGCTTTGTAAGCAAATGAATTCACAAATGATCCAAGTTTGGTGCAATGTGCTTTACCACCCATCCAATAGCACTGCACACAGGAAGTGGACCCTATATAAACTGTAGCTTTGTGGAAGATTCAGAAATTTGAATAGCACATGTCCATGTTAGGTGAACTTTAGTAAGCGAAAAATACTAGAGAGAGCATCAGAAGACATTTCAAACAGTTAAGCCAGTTTAAGAGGGGCCTTAACATTTGAACAGTGGAGGCTGATCAACGCGCCTTGTTTCTAGCCAAATCAATTGTTTGGAGAGTGGTGTCAGAACATGCTGGGAACAAAGGAAACGAAATGCTACCCACGTGCTGTGTACCGTGTCTGGGGACATCAAGAAGAAGATGATGCGAGTGGATCGAAGAATTGTGCGGCAAGTTTTAATTATGAATCGTTAAATGATACATGTGGATGTAGAACTTCCAGTTGTACCACAGTGGCAAACCTGAGCAACGTGGAATGCTACAGACTGACAAAACATGTTTAGTGATAAATCCCGGTTCATTTTGGGGAATGAGGTGGGTTGGTGAAAGGTACACATTTCCATCTACACTGCCACACAACACTTTAACAGCACAGCAAGCGTAATTGTTTGGGGGAGGGTATAGAATATGATAGCCAATCCTTTTTAGTTGTGGGACGTGGAACCTTAACAAATCAGCGTTATTTTGATAACATTCTTCAACCCCTCGTAGGACCCACACAGTCAATCAATCAATCAAAACCCCTTGTAGGACCTTTCCTAAAGCATTTTCCATGGACGTTTTTTCAGCAAGATAATGCTTGATATCATACAGCACGAGTTGCTCAAGTCTTTGCGAGTCATATTTAGACTCTTCTATAGCCGGCCCTCTCACGTGTAGGATGTTTGGCTTGTAGAGCATGTTTGGCACCAGCTGAAACGCCAGCTGCCACTGTAGCATTCTATACGTAATTTGAAAATGGCTATTGAAGTTTTCTGGGCACATTTGTCTCAGTAGAACAACAGATATCTAATCAACTCGATGTCAGACCATGTGATGCAGAAGACGGTCCGACGTGCTATTGAGGTTTCTCTGCATTTGTCTAATTGTACACACTGTATTTTTTTAATTGTATTGATTTAGGGATCAAATGTATCTCACATATGTATCATTATTTGTATTAAATTTCATTTCAATCCCATGCTCCTTTCTTAGTGCGTTATTGTCAATGTTTCTGAGTGTATGTGCCTTAAATAGAGAATGTCAGCTTACATGAAACAAATATTGAAAAATGAAATAATCTTTGGTGTATGAGTACGAAAATAGAAAACGTACTCTTAAAGAAAATTAACTAAACCTAAAAAGCTACTAATTTTCATGGAGGAGTGCGAAGGAAATCTGAATACATTGATATATATTATTCAGCACCAAAAGCTTAAATGGATCCAAGTGAAAATTGTTTTATTTTTTATTATCTATATATACTTAATTTCCTAACATTATAATTACAAAATATTTATTGAAATGGCATTATATTTTTGTTTTGATTATTATAAGAGTTATTATCGTTGTAGCACCAGCATGCTTCCCTTACCTGTGCTTATTAACACAAATCAAAAAATTCATTTTGTTACGTAAATTAGAAATATTTTATAATAATTGTTTACTAAAAAAACACGCTAAAATTATTAAATATCTAAATAGTACTTTTAATGAGTTTTGAAGAATTAATTTGCTCAGAGGACACATTGTTATTATTTCTTCACTATCTGTTCTTAACTATATATTTTTGGTTAGTAACACTAACCAAAAACATTTCGAAATTTTCTTTGTAATCTTTTCTTTAACACTTACTTTGTGATTATTTTAGGATGATTATTTAATACATACAAAAACAAAATTAACTAATTATGTTTAAATATTTTAATTAAATTTAAAATTTTACTTAGTTTAGATTAATTACTTTTTAAATTCTCTTTTAAATTCGTGTCTTTATCTATACTAATTATATTTTTAAATTATTAAAGCTAATCAAAAAATTCCTGTTACTCTATTTACGTGACTCTCTGTTACTCTATTGTTTCTAACACTTACAGTGTGCTTATTTTAAGTGAATTATTTAGTATAAAATCAAAATAAATAAAATATCTTTAATATTTTAAAAAATTCTTAAAAAATTGGTTAGTTTTAATAACTAATTATTTTCTAAATTCTCAAATTTTTATTTGCACTAATCATAATTTAGTAATACAAATAAAATTTTTTACAGAATCTTTTTCTAACACTATTATAATTATTTTATGATTACTTAGCATACAGACAAACAAAATTTAGTAAATCACTTTATTATTTTTAATTAAATTTTGAAAAATTAATTACTATAGACAACTATTTGTTTGAATTTCACGTATCTCTGTACTAATCAAAATTTCAAATTAGTAATATTCAAAAAATACCTGTTACTTTTATCAAAACATTTTTCTAGCACTTATATTGTGAATATTTCAAAAGAATTACTAAGAAGACAGACAAACGAAATTTATTTATTTTTTAATTCATTTTCGAAAAATTAATTTGTTTAGATATCTCACTGCTTTTAAATACACGTAACCGTGTTTTTATCTGTATCAATCATGATTTCTTATTAATAATAATCAAGAATTTCATAATCTCTTTTATAGTACTTAAGTTATCGTTACTTTTTGTGTACTGATTGTATTTCTTTGTAAAAACTATTTTACGAGCATTATAACTTTTTTTAAGTATTATTTTATTTACAGTTTATAAATTTTGAAATATGTAAAAGCACTTAAAAAGAGAACAGTCTCACACTTTCATTTAGAAGTCAAAAGAGCAACAATTTCTGCGTTGAAAACACAAACTAAAAGCATCGAATAAATAAGCTTCCTATTTTAAGCGTCTTTTCATTCGAACTGTCTTTTGTCATAGGTAACTTATTCCACGGGGAAATATCTCTCTTGATTACATTCGAAACAGTTTATTTTCACGTTTCGTAGACTTATGCTCTCCGACCATGGAATTAAATGGAAAACCGATACAGCTAGAAACCGAAGATTCATAAATATTTATTTTAGATTTATAATGGAAAAATATAATACCCAATAGAATAAATACTAGAATTTTTCTATATTGTAAATTGAGATATTGGTAGTACTATTTGCAAATACTTTTATATTTTCTCTTTGTTACAAACATATTGCAGTTGCTTAACACTAAAACAAAATTTGTTTCATCGATTTTGTGTCTTTAGTAGCGCATCGAAACATAAAAGGAAATTTCCTTATTACCATAAATTAAAATATTTTCGTGTAAAATAAAGTAATCTTCTTCAGACAAGAATAAACTATCTATAAGCGATATTTGTTTTTAAAATGCAGAAAATATTCTTAAGGAACATACTAAAGCAATGATTATAAATAGGAAAGATGAATATAAATACGTTCTCGGGTGCATGTAGACGTAATTTTCTCTACTCATTTTACATTTACATTCATATGTGCATTCAATCAATTATTATTAAAGCACATATAATCTTTAATTCATAATCTGAATTTCTAGACTATATATAAGATAATATATAAAACATGTAACTATATAGAAAACAAATTTCACTGACAAGATATTATAATTTGTAAAAAAAAAATTCATTAATATTATTCTTATTTTTAAAGTATGTAAATTCAAATATAAAAAGAAATATTGAGGCAAAAGTTAAGGTGCAAATTTACTAAATAATAGCAATAAATATAAAAATTAGGTTTATCATATCATAGATAACAATCTGACTCATAATAGTTAATACGATTCTATTTTTTTCGATTTTGAACAATGTTAAGGATAAAGCAACACTCTTTAAATTAATGAGATTCAATTCAATCCTAGTATAAAGATGATTATTTTGAAAAATGGATGTCTGTTTTATCCTAAAGAACAATGATTCTAAAGAACTATTAATATAAGTACATTTGACTATGTTTACGAGATCTTTGCTAAGAATTCAAAAGAATTATTGTTTTAAGAAATAAATGATCCAAATTCAATCCTAGTTTATTTTGGGCAATAAAATAAAATTTCGGTAAAAATAATTCTCAAAGCATAAAGGAAATCTGAAAGACTAACTGACAAAACTGCTTGAATTAAATATGGTGTTTGGTTTGACAGAGGTTTACATATTTTTATGTTTTGTTCTAATTTTTTGATATAATCTGTATTGATATAATATCACTGATAAATTTTCGCAGTTAAAAACATCTTTGGTCCTATTTACTGTTAAAATCAATAGGACATCATAAATCAAACAATATATAAGACAACCTTTAACGTATTCATTTTATAAGATTATATTTTCTCTTCAAAAACTTTTTTTTTTTTTTTTTTTACATAAAAAAAATTTTTATTTTGAGAAAATGTATCATTTAATTATACATTTTTGAATAATTTAAAAACACATTTCTGAAAATTCAATTTAAATATATGAAATATTTAGGGAGTGGAGTTACAATTTTAAAATTAATTAAATATAGAAATTGAAATTCGATTTTTGTAAAATTTTATTCAGAATAAAAAATTTTTTAAATTTTCAGAAAAAAAAATTTTTTACTAAGTAATATTTTCGGTTGTTTGTTGTTGTTAGTTATGACTTTTTTCAAAACCAAGCTCTCCCCCCCCCCTCCGTCAAGAGCTGAACCAATAAAGTTGGAAAGAACGTCTTCGGTTTTTGAACAGACCACCCCCATATGAGGTTGGAAGAACGACTTTGACTCAAAGATGGCAGCACCATCCGGGTCTTCCAATTTAGAGAAGCCAGAGAAGACCATTGGCTTGACTTCACAAATTTATGAAAAATGAATAAGTTTTATAAAAAAAAAACTTTAAAATTAATAATTACAACTGAAACAATTCGAAAATCTATTATGTTTTAAATTTTGTTGGAAAATCAAATTCGGAAAAGAAATAACTTATTTGTGTACTTGATGAAAGATTATTAACATTTTTCAAATTTTAAAATAATTTTATTAGTTTAGTTCTGTATAGTCCAAAATCTTCATAAATAAAAAAATAACTTATTTTCATGTTATAATTTTCTATGAAGTCTTTCGTCAAAAAATTTCAGTACATTCTTTGGATACTTGGAAAACATGCAGTTCTTATGTCTGGAAATACACAAGAACCCAACACCAAATAAATTTAAGTAACTTAGCTCTGGCCAGATTCATCATACAAAACATTTCCTTGTGTACTCCTGCAAAAGAAATTCGATATCAGGTCTCATTGTTTAGGAAACAGCTGTCGAGGGCAAGCGATGTTTTTTTCCTCCTTAGAATTTCTTTTCTTTCGGTGGCATTGATTAGAGAATGGAAAAACGCAAGGAAAGAAGTTTCTTTTCTACGCTTAGGTAGGATAGATCCTAAAGATATGGTGTATGGGCCAGACACTGTGATCATCAGTCTTGATTTTTATTGCTTTTGCATCACCTTGCACTGTTGTCTCCTGAGTGTGTCTTTCATGTTGTTTACCATTCTGTCTAGTTTGCGTTCAAGTTTGAGCAGATGTTTTGTGTTAAATCTATAAAAGTAAAGGAAAAGAAAGCCTTTTTTTATTAGGAAAGCACTTCCTTATTCCAGAAAACATAAGAGTAAGTACATCAAAGAAAGTAACTAATATATTAATTACAAGTAAAAGTGAAGACCATTTAAAATAATCTAAACTGAATGTAAACCAGCAGAAATGCTTCATTTCACAAAATCCCATGTCAAATAAATTATATTTTACAAATTTATTAGTTACAAGTAAAATTATTCGAAATTTTGTTAAAAAAATATTTATTTGTATTTAGGAATTCATGAATTTGTAAAATAGATATTTACATATTATACTATAGATCATTTTATTTTTAATTCATATATTTTAGTCGTAAATTTAAAACTTGTATTCTGAAATAATAAAAAAATGTAAAACACGAAATTGAAATTATAAAACAATATTTGTGTTATTACTAAAATGCGAAAATTGGCTTTAAGTCACAATATTTGGGGGAACTTTTTACTGCCGAAATGGTTAACAAAAAATTAGTTTAATGTAAAATTCAACAAAAATGAAAAAATAAATGAGCAAAAATTACATAATTTTCTTTACATACACAGCATAAATATTTTACAAACTTTAACATTAGCAATACCTGTTGAGCTAAAAAATAATTATTCGTTTACTTAAATTTAAAAGCAAAATTAATTATTCTCGCATGTACTTAAACCTTCAACAATCAATTTTTCTTTTTTAGTTGTAAATCTATCAGAGAGAAATAATGTATTATGACTTATGTTTTACGTTTCAATAAAAAACTTATTTTAATAAAATACAAAGAATCCAAATTAATGTAAATAACTTGAATTATTTTATCAAGATAATCTGTATAAGATTGAGTATAAAATAGGAATATTAAAAGGATACTTAAAATTCAAATGATCACTTAAAAAAATTAACCATGAAAAAGAATTCAAATTTATAAAAAAAATAAATATTCGAGATGAATAGTACAAAACTCATTCTTCTTCTTCCTCTTCTTCTTCTTCTTTTTTTGA
>JAPDSC010152284.1:271304-292639 GCA_026290005.1 Latrodectus geometricus
TTTTTTTCCATTTATTAACAATTTTTATATCTAAATTTTTTTTCCAATTATTTCTTCATTATTTTTTAATCAAAATTCAGAACACGTTTTACATTAAGAAGAAATATAAAAAAAAATCTATAATTTTAGAAAAAAAGAAAAGAAGCGAAATTGTTCTTAAATCTTTTTCTAAATATTCTGAATATATTTAAAAACTTTTTATGCTGATACAAAATTTTAAGCATAAGTCAATAAAATGTTGTATTGATATACGAAATGCTAAATATATTATGTAAAATATTATTTTAGGTTAAAAATATCTGCAAAATACACATGATATATATATATATATATGTATATTTCCGATCAATTTATGGAAAAAGTGTCTGCTAATGCTAAGCACTTCAAAAACTGCCCATCTGTCATTTTAAGGAAAATTTAGTGGCAACAATGAAGATACATGAATTATTTATCTGAAAAAAATTGTCATCACAAACATTTAATGAGCCGCCAACTCTGTCTTGTTGTCAGCGTGCCTGACAGCTGGTAAGGAGGCCTGGGTTCGAATCCCGGTTAGATGTACGTTCTCTTTCTTTCATTTTATCCCTTTCTTAGTATGAATGAAATGTAAATGGTTGCCTACCTATATACAGGCTCCTATGGCATGTGTGTTTATTTGTATGAAAAAGTCATCTCCAGTTAACCTCTTCAATTCGAGCTATAAGTACGTGAGCATAGAACTCCAAAAATGTTCGTAGCCTAGCCTAACAATTTAATGAAACTAATTTATTTTTCAAACAGTTTAAACTCTATTTCTTTTAAAAACATTGTCAAACTCATTTTAATTTTAAAAATAAGATTTTAAAATTAATCCTTAAAGGACGAATCTGAACTAGGCTGAATAGACAACATTAAATGAGTTAGTATGATGTCATAATATACTGATCTAATTATTATCAAGATTACCAAAAAAATTGCAATTTCATCTAAAAAATTTCTAGCAATCATTTTATGCTATAGCTGTTAACACAAGTCTGGTTTGTTGCTTAAAATTCATTTTCTGCACTCGAAGCTACTCAGACAGAAACATAAGTTTAAAGTGGATTCCAAACAACAACAAACATGGAAACCTAAGGTAGGATTCGAATCTGAAAAGAAGGGCAAATTAAACCACGAAATTTAAGACTTAAAGTGTAATCCGAGGCCAAGATGTAATTTAAACACAGGAACAGCTGAACCAAAGGCAAGAGCTCAAATCACTCGGCTACCAGCCCGACGAAAGGTGGGTTATTGATAAATTATATTGAGGAGCTTTGTTTAAAGTTATTTCCTTGATATTTCCATTTCTGCCTCATATAAGGGATATAACAACTGCTTAAATTAATTAATTTCTTGGTTAATTGTTAACTTTTAATTTATGAACATTTTCCATTTATTTTTTAAGCCAAATTAACTAATTTCGTTTACTTTTTTTAATTTTCTATTTACGTGCATTTTACTTTTTAGCTAATCTTTTTAAATTTAAAGTTTAACTTTTAAAGTTGATTTTCATAAATTATGCTGCATTCGAGTTTATACCTGAATTATAAAATGTACACTGGACTACTTCAGTTATTCATGATTGAAATATGAATAATTTTTATTTTACTGCATAAATACTAATTGATTTTTGAAGTTGAGCATAAATTATTTTTGTTTTCCCGAATACTAGTTCTCTATTCCCTATTATTCTCATGTTTATATCCAATTTATTTTCTAAATGTCTTTGTCTCCGGCACAGACGTCCTCAAACTCCTTCCCTTTCTCAACACTTTTGACGCCAAATTCTCTTGTGCCCTTTCTTAATTCGATGGTGTTCTTAATAGTGAATAAATATAGCATAATTGTTTTACATTAGTTTACTTTTAACTATTTTAACCTGTTCATTAATCATTCTCAAAATTCAAAAACAGGGAGTTTTCAATTATTTTTGCAAATTTTCTCATTAATTTTTACTGTTCTCTAACTTAATTTATTTCTCTTCACAATTTTTATCGCTCTTCTCCTTCTTAACTAATTTGAATTTGGTTTTAATTCATGTGAATAATTAACGTTTTGGTGTCGTTATAGATTTTTGCAACAAACATACAACTTAGAAGATTTTTAAACTCTTTAAATTTAATTTAAGGGGAATTCAGTCACATACATTATCAGTTCCCAAAAATAAAAAGTTCTTAATCACTTAACTAAATTCTTCACTAATTAAATTCTAAATTTTTGTAGCAATAATTTATTTAACCCTTTGAATACTGAATTATCCTGAGACTTTTATGCTCATCGAACGGATTTAATTTGTCGCTATATGGATTAATATGTAAAAGCAATAAATTTTATTTCTCAATATCCTTAATATAAATTGCTGTTTTAAAAAATAAATATATATTGGTACTACATATATATTTTTGAAACAGCATTTTAACTATAAAATGTAAATAAATATGTAAATGAAACAAAATAGCCATTTAAATTCAGAACTTTTGAAATTCAGTCAAACTCGGTCACATAACTTCACCCAAATAAGCAGATGAATCTCAACCGTCAAATGTACCCAAAAGGTTTTCCACTAGGATATGTTTTTATTCTTTATAAAAATAATTTTATATCTAAGTCCTTCTTCCTATTCATTTAATCCTTTACACTCAAATAATGTTTGATTATTCTGCTTGTCTATATACTATATTATATTGTTTCAAAAGATACAAATGTATTTTAAATCTACAATATAACACATATTATCTATCAATTTGAGCTATTACCACGTTAAACATGCTATTTGATTTAAAAACTAACTAAATATTCCTTTTCCACTTCTTAATTAAATATTTTTTATTATTTATAAATTTTCTCAAATCAAAAAACCAAATAGAAATTCAGATAAAGAACCAAATAATAATTGATAATATAGTTTTAATTCCACTTTATAAATTTTCATACCCTTTTTTAACCATCATAAAAGGAACATACTTTTTATCCTTTCATTCGTTTCTCTTATACAGGGTATATCAATACAATGGATATACACATTCAAGAGAGAGATAATACACTTAAACGATGGGAAATCACATAGTTATGCATGATCAGGAACAATTTCTTGATGGAGTAAATACCAGAAAAAAAAAACAAGAGAAAAATGTTCGGCTGTTTATCGCTTAACGGACATTTTTTTACACAGGACCGAATCCTGTAGGAAAGCGCATTCAACGAAATAGATCAGTGGATGAATGTTTTAAAATATCCACCTAAGACGAGCGTTGAAAAATTTAATCGCTCGAAAACGTAAGAGAGCAATGAAAAAGATGGCTTCCTAGAAGAATATCCATCTCCAGATCCCCATATCAACCAAAACCATTCAGCGAAAGTTATATACTGCGAACATTCATAATATAGTAATTTTCCTACAGTCGTTAGTGTCACCAAAAAATACTTGCTATAAGAGGCGGCAACAATGAAACAGAAACTCTTAAAACTGAATATAACAGCAATGGAGACAAAAATTTTGATCTGAAGAATTATCTTTCACGTTATTTCACACCACTGAACTTGTATCCCTCTGGTGAACGCCAGCAGAGACTTCCTGTTGTGTCTTGTTCCGAACTTGAAGAATTGAAAGAATTATCTTTGGAGAAAAAGAAAAAGAGCTATACAAAAAATGTCCATAGACAGAGTCTGTGTTCACATATTTCAAATAAAAAAATACGAAAAACTCCTACGCACTTTCTTCAACAAATATGCAAGTAGAAAACAGAAACGCGGAAGTCATTTCTGTTGTTTAACACTAACTAATATCGGATCTAAGACATTCGCTCTGAAGAGCATGTATTTATCACTACTCCAGATTAAACCCAAATAAGTCAAACTGACCTAAAGATCATAGATGCAATAGCATTTAGTAAATATGCTTCGTGAACTTAAAAGTAAAATTTTTAAGAACTAATCAAAGACTTTGTTTGCCTTGTAGAAAATACTACAAAAGTTCAAAATCCCACTTATAATCTTACAAGAAGCATAAATGTTTTGGAAACCCAAATATGATATAATAGTCCAAAATAAATTTTAAAAGCATATAAGAAAATAATTACTTCATTTTATGTACATAATAAAGTATTTTCCAAAAAACTTTTTTTAACTACTACTTCATATAATTGATTACTTTCAATAAAAAAATATTTCCGTTTGCTTCAATAATCACAGGATGCAATAATAAACTAAAAAATTTCAAATATATAATTAAATATATCATTAGTTTAAACTATATTTGTAAATTTTTAGATCATGCAAATCTTTAATTTTTCTATCACTGAAACTTGTTAAAATACTAAATATATGATATGTACATTTTTTATTTTCATTGAATTTCAATGCCACCAACAACTGAAGATTTATACAGCAACATTGCTTGTATATTTTCCTTACGACGATAAGATCATAAATATTCTTACATTTATATTGATATCATAAATAGGTTCGTTAAAATAATGCCTTTAATTTCAATTTAAGTATCTAATCTTATTTCTGGTGTCATATAAATTTGCTTTAAATTTAATTTAATCAGGTTTACCTGTTGATATTAAGATTTATTATGTATTACTCATTTTAAGAAACTGAAAAATAAAGAAAATATTTCTTTAAGAAGAATAAATGATTGCAACATTTTATTTAATCCATAAAAAATATTTTAATTTATAAAATATACGTATATTTCAAATCTTACTTTTATTAGTTGAACGGTTTTTCTTGAGCTACATCTGGAGTGCTTTTATTAAATTCCAAATGCTAAAATATATTCTTTATTAAAAATAGAATATAAAACAACTCATTCAAAATAAATTTAATTCTAAGATACCTTAAATATTATTCTATTCTATTATTAGTAAAGAAATTGAATGATTTTTAAAATAAGTAAAGGAATAGAAATACCTGAAATGTTTTTTCTCTATTTTTATTTATTTATTTATTTATTTATTAATCCAGAAATTAGAAACAAAATTATATTCAATTTTCAATAAAATTTTCTTCCCAGATTTGATGAATTTCAGGTGGAACTAAATTCAACAATTCGTCATTGACATAGTTAAGTAGGTATATCGCTGATTCAGTAAGTAGAGATAGAATGTAACACGAATATTGAAAAAACATACATTACAAAAAGAATATAAAGTAGAGAAACGAGTTATTTACTGTTCTTCATATATAATATTAAAAAAGGATTTTAAAATTATAAGGATGTATTAAATGATAATATGAATCTTAATTAAAACGGAAATAAGTTACTCCTTTTTTTCCAAATTTAGTCAAATATTTGTCATTATGCTTGAATATGAATATCTCCAGTATTTATAATTATATTTTGTGAATCATGATTTTAGAATATCGGAATGTGAAATTGAAAAACTTCATATTTCGAATTAAATTCATGTTCCGACATTTTTATTGATTTATATTTTATTTATTTATTCTGTTAGTTGATTTAAAATTCTACACATTTTCAAAATCACGATTTTTTATTGATTTTTAAATTACTTATTTTGCTACTTCATAAGTTCTAGAGATTTTGAAATTCATACATTATAAAATGATAAAATTGATTAAATGATAAAATTATAAATGACCGTTCAGTGACAAATAAATCAACTGGCTGTACATGGTTCTGAGATGTTGAAAATTTAATTATGCCATTACAAGTTAGCATAATCTATTAGCTGCTAAAAAATTTTAACATCAACATGCTAAATAGGTTTAGTTAGAAAAGAAGAATTGGTACCAATAATTTTCTCGGCATTTAAAATTTATAAATGAGGTATTTATGATATTTAAAAAACAAGTCAAAACCAAAATAGATTCTGATATAGCTAGATAAATGTGTAAACCTTTTGAATCTTTACTTCATTAGTTATTCTTTACAGAAAAAATACACTGCTGTTATCATTGTTTAAGAGATAGTTTTCTTGGTGTGAAGAGTATTTTGTCCTAAAAGTTTCTCTTCGCTTCGTGGTATCACCTGGGAAATAGAAAGGAAAGATTTTTTCACTATGTAGAAAAGAACTTATTTGGGAGGAGCATACTCTTTATCAATGTCCACATCTCGGGAACTTTTATTGCTTTTGCGCTCAAGCTGCAACACCCTTACAAGATGGTCTTTCAACTGTCAGTCACCATCCGGTCTAATTTGTCTTCAGGTAAAGATAGATGTTTTGTGTATATATCCATAGACTCAAAAGAAATTTCCAATTTTTATCAGAGATGCGTTCTGCTTTTTTACATGATGGGCATAAAAAATCCCAGGAGGAAATACGCAATGATAAATATTGTTCTCTCTCTCATAGAAAATAATAAAAAAAATCTTTAAAAATGGATGCGATGTTTTTTTCTGAATTATAATTACTAGATTTTTTGCTTCAACAAGTTAAAATATTCGTAAAAATGTCACTTACAGTATGGATGCCTGAGTGAAATATTATGCCCTTATATATGATATTATAGCCCATGTTACACATGTGATAAATATTACATGCACATCTGAATAATATATGAGAAAATAATCAAATCATTTGATAAAAAAAATATTATGAAACTAAATAATTTGATATATATATTTCATTTTAAATTGGTACGTAAAGTAATTGAATTTAATAAATTTTTGCACTAGATAATAATGACATATAATACAGAATTTGAAACAAAATGTGAATCAAAAGTAATCAAAATTCACGAAGTTAAAACGATAATTTAAAAAAAAGATATTTTTAAAGAGAAATTTAAAAAAACAATCAAAAGAAATTAATTTAGTCTTATAATAAATTAATGTACCTAAAGATAAAAATAATCGAAATAATCATTTAAACAAAATAACTACTGTTTGTCCACCAAATTTTTGTCTGGGATTGAATTGAAAATCTTTGCACGAAATCGAATGAAACTAGTAACAGGATGTTGGTTTCTAGCTGAATTGGGGGGGGAGGAACTTCCAATTCGAAATTTTGATTACAAGGTTTGTATTTAATTTAAAGCATCATGAACGTTGACTTGCACTCCCTGTAAAATTGCTACTGTCACGATATAATTACTTTAAGGGATATAACACACTCACTCTTTCAACTCCGTAAATTTTCTTGCTTCATAAATAAAATATGTAATATAAAAAAATAACTGTCATTTGTTCGCAAGTGCTGGAAGTAAAGACAAAATATTTACACCAGGATCCCTTCTTATTCCCTTCTGAGAAACACATTAACAAAAAAATTGAAATCCCTGAAATCTAGGTATACGCTTTCTGTTGATAAAATCTAATTATGCATGTGATAAGACAAGTGTTAACTTTAAATTCGTTAAACAGGTGTAAAATGATTCAAATGAAATGTAATAAAGCGGGTACATTCAACTTGTATATTTTCATGCTATAACTAATGTTGAAAAGTTATTTTCTCAAAAATAAATTCATCAATTAATGATTTATTAGAGAAACACAAATAATGAAATTTTTAAAAGTGATTGCTTATGTAACCGATAAAAATGTAAAAAAATTAAGTTTTATGACTATATTTTTGTAATGCATAGTCCAGAAGAATTTCAGTAGAATTCGTACAATTTAAAATATTACCTCAGAAAATGGCTTAAAATGTTTTTAAAATGATGAAAGAATGAAGTCCTGTATCGTATAGACAAAAAATGCGACCCATAACAATGAATACAACTTGTGCATATGAGAGAAAAGGAATAAGAAAAGTTGTTTTATTCGAAGGAAATCATTTTCAGTAAGGGGTTATGGTTTCCACGGACGTCCAACAACGTTGAACACCTTTGAGCCATGGAGTTAATGAGGCTATTAATTACGAGTTGGGAAATTCAGTCCCACTCTTCCAGAAGAGCTCTTTCCAGTTCTTGGAGACTTAATGGGGTTGCTTGGTGGCTAGCAACTCGTCTTAATAGAGCGTCCCAAACGTGCTCTATTGTATTCGTCTGGAGAACACGCTGGCCATCCCATTCGTACGATTCCTTCATTGAAAAGAAAATCCTCCACCAGATTAGCACGATGTGGCTAGCAGTTATCGTCCATTAAAATGAAGTCATCTCCGATTGTTGCAGCGTAAGGGTCTGCAATAGGTCTGAGAATCTTAACTTTATATCGGTGACCAGTCAGAGGTCCATCTCGAATGATATAGAGGTCAGTGCGCCCGTCAATGGAGATGCCACCATACACAAACACTCCCCCACTACCAAATCTGAAACTTTCGTGCACGAACGCAGGATTATTCCTACTGCCACTGTCCTTCCAGGTGAAAATACGTCTATTATTAGGATGAACAGAAAAACGGGACTCATCAGAAAAAGAACATTGCTACATTCGTTTCTCCTCCAGTTCACATGCTCTGTTGCCCACTCCCTGTGGTCGCGACGAAGCCTTGATATTAGTTTGACACATACCATCGGTCGGGGAACATACAGACCTTCACCATGGTTGGTTGGTTGGGTTTTCTAGCTCAAGGTCCAAAAAGGACAAGCTGCGCCGACCTTCACCATGGAGCGAGTTTCGAACAGTCTGAGTTGGAATCGTGGTGTCAGTAGCCGAGTTGAAATCGTGGATTCAGTAGCGAAAAGAAAATCCACCAGGTTAGCTTGATGTGGCCCGCAGTTATCGTCCATGAAAATGAAGTAGATCTGAGGGTCTCATCTTTATATCGACGACCATTCGGAAGTCAATCTCGAATGATATAGAGGTCTGTGCGCCCGTCAATGAAGATTCTACCATGCACCAACACTCCCCCACCGCCAAATCTGATACTTTCGTGCACGAAAGCAGGATTATTCCTACTGCCACGGTCCCTCCAGATGAATATACCCCTATTATCAGGATGAACAGAGAAACGGGACTCGTCAGAAAAAAGAACATTGCTCCATTCCTTTCTCCTCCAGTTCACATGCTCTGTTACCACTCCCTGCGGTCGCGACGATGTCTTGGGTGTTAGTTTAAGGCATATTATCGTTCGGCGAGCATACAGATCTTTTACACCATGGAGCCGGTTTCGGAGAGTCTGAGTTGAAACCATGGTGTCAGTAACCGAGCGAAGGTGTTGTTGGAAAAGAGTAGCGTTCATATTTTGGTGTCTCCGAGCTGTTAACACAAAATAACTATCTTCCTTGGGCGTTGTAGCCCGTCTACGACCTTGCCCTGCTCTTCGGCCTGCACTTCCAGTCTCCAAGAAACGGTCCCAGATTCTGGAAATCACACTTTGTGGCACTCCAATGGCTTGCGCTACTTCGGCTTGAGTTTGGCACCCTTCTAACCTACCAACAACTCTCCAAGCTTCTGAATCGGTTAAATGACTTCGCTGAGCCATCGTGCTCATCGAAACAAAGAAGTCACTGAATGCCGATCATCCTTGTCTTCATTGTCTTTTATTCAGTTGAAAGCCAAATTTCATTCACTGCCGCTGAAATGACATTTTTGGCATCGAATTCAAAATTAGCATACTCCACAGTTTGAAAATCAGAAAAAACTTGCACTTGTGGCTCTCTTCTCCCATTTTCGGAAAAAAAAAGATTCGCTCATATCTTTATTTTATACTAGCTGTACCCGGCCGGCGTTGCCCGTGCATTTAGAAAATGCAGATAAGTGAATAGCGCAGGAATAGTAGCGTAGGACACGTAGACTGTCTCTCTCTCTTCCCCCCCCCCACACACACAACATTCCCCGTCGATAAAAAGGAACAATATATCCTAAATATTTTAAACGGAAAATTTTCCAAATATATTTAAATATATATAAAATTTTCCTTCACATAAATAGATGGTCGCCAGAATTGTTTCTCAAAAGGAGCTGGTACAACCCAGGAATCAGCTATCGGCGAGCAGCGATCTCGAGAAGAAGTTTTATAAATAATATTTTTAAAATTTTTCTAATTCAAAAATCGAAAATCGGGCTTCGAGGTCTGGTGGCCAGCCCCTTTGTGCTTCCGTGTAAAAAATTCCAGGTCCCTGCGTGCGATAGATTTGGCTGGAGAGCTCGGTCAGACAAATGGACAGACAGGCAGACAGACAGACACATTACACTTGCTTTTATTATTATAGATAAAACTTACAATATCCTTTAATTGTTTTGAGAGTGTAGATAAAATATAAAAATAAATCAGAAAAAATAGTAACCATTTGAGTACCGAAATAATTTAAGTCTGTATTATATCGAGTAAGCAGGTGAGATGAATCTCTCTCTTCAAATGTACCCAAAGGGTTAATATGTTTGTTAGATAAACGTAGAAAAGTCTAAATATCCACGTCATTTCAGTGACCTTCACATAAATAGAAGGCAAATAAATATTCTGAATCAAAAGAATTTTAATGTTTAAAATTATTTGGATAAGAGAATGATTAAAAATTTAATTTGTATACAAGCCTATAAAATTTTTTGACATGATTATTTGGAGAAGCATATTCATCTTATTGGAGTCAAATATTTGGCTTGACGGATATGACCATCTCAGGCTTTGAACTATTGTTTTAAAGTTTTATGAAAACAACTCAAAGGTTACTAATTTTAATTTGTATCATGCTTAATCTTTAATTTATTAAGCTGCTCGTCAATTAATGACAAAGATTCTAAAGATAGGTGTAGGATATATATATAAACAGCCATATCGTTATGCATAATTGTAAACAGAGCTTTCAATACATATGCATTTTTAGAAAATAAGTTTACTTTATGTTGTTCTATTCTGTTACTAATCTGGAATTAATGGGAGATGTGACTGTCATTTAACTATTCGGATCTAATTTTGATTTTATGATTTTCCTTCGTTTTTCTATTTCAATATTTTCGTTTTTGTTTCAATATTCTGATATACGATAAATATAATAAAATATAAAGTAGTGATAAAATACATATTTGCACCATTGTAATAGAAAATTTACATAATTACCAATTAATGATGATCTAAGTTAAATTTTTAGAGGTATTAGGATAAAAACTAAGAAATGACTAGAAAAAAAAAAAAACAAGTATTTTCGTATGAGTGTCTTCTTGCAAAATAACAAGATGCATAAATTAAACAAATGAAAAATATAATCCAGTTAATTTATATCTCTTTAGTATATCTTTATTTTTGTTACAATGCTAATTAAAAATCGGCAAAAATACTCAAACATGATATAATCAAAACTCAATTTATTTTAACCCCTTAACCAGCTATCCCGCCATTATTTTTATGTTTTTTGACAGATTTGCATAAAGTATACTTAATGAATAATTTAGAAATAATAAAAAAATTCAAATGCATCTTTAATAAGTTCTCAAAATCTGTGCAAATAAATCATTCTAAACAATATTCAATCCATGAAAAAACGGATTGTTCTTTTGGAAAATCGTAAAAGCTTTGAGTTACTGGAAAATTCAGGAAGTATGTTAAATATGCAGCAGTCTATTCGTTTTCTTTTAGTCTAAACTTTAACTATGCTCTCTACAAAAATATTTCACTGGTTATTAGAAGTATTTCCGTACCGTGATTTTATATTTTTAATAACTTTCCAAAATTACTATGATCTTTACAAAATTTTTCATTATAAAGATTTTTCTATTAACAAAATACAAATTCTCTATTTGGAGTTAATTATAGGATAACAGTTTACTAAGAATGTGAATTGGTATTTTCAAGGAAAGAGATAATTGAACTGTTTAAATCTTCTTAAAGACAATCTTTAAATTTTAAGATTATTCAAAGCCACCTTAGAAGATTTGAACCGTGATCAACCGCAAGGATTGGTTCTTATATTAAAAGAATTTTCAAGAATAGAAAATAATTAAAACCACTTGAATAGAAAATATTTAATCTAATAAACTGATAGTTTTTACAACAGCATTATTGATTATTATTTACACTTTCTTTACAATTAACTAACAAATAATAAAAAAGAACAAATTATTTTCTTTTTGCCAATTACAAATAAAATAAAAACTTATATTTTATCTGCAACAACTAAAAAACAAATTTCGAAACACGTTGTTACAAAAATAAGAAAAAAAATAAATTAGCTTACAAAAAAAGCCATAGCCTAAGTTAAGTTTAACTAAAACTTAACTTAGGCTATGCTAAAGTTAGCCCAAATTTAACTGAGAAATGTTCAATTACAAGTGCTTCAACATGGAATTTGACTACTTCTACTAATTCAAATCTGACCATATATAATGATTCCTACTAAAAACAATATTATCTTTCTGAAGGATATATTAATAAGAAAAATATTTTTCTTCTTAATTATAAGACTTTGGGGAGGTTCATAACAGAATACCTCTAGAGCACATCCTTTAAATTCTTAATTGAAATTGGTAGATAGAAATATTCACTCCACTACAGGTATTAAAGTTTGTAAGTTTTTTATTTGTTGATGGAGAATAAATCAAAAAACTATGTTTTAAATCATTTTAAAATAGCAATAAACCCATAGTAACTAACCTCACCTGAAATATTAATTATACTATATTTCCTGTACATGATCAGAATATAGCCAACTATTAACAATTCACCATGCTTCCTTTTTTTTTTTTTTTTTTTTTTTAAAAAATATCAAAATATTTTAAGCAAGTTAGTTTCAAATGAAATAAATTTGTTAACCTATGTTTGCAGATTAACAATCCTTAAGGTTGTTAGTCAGCAAACATGCTATAACTCTTACTTCATAATAAGGATAACTGTATATTATTTTCAAAGATAATGTTTAATCCTCTTTAAAGCAATTACTGACATTCATCCACAAGTAAGAAAAATCAAGCTGCATATGAGTATTTGTTTTCCCATATCACTAAATCTCATGATCAAAGATTTGAAATAAGAAAATAAAAGCCAGAGCATTAATAAAACATACCCAAAACAAAAAGAAAAATCAAGCTTTTATATTCTTTCCACTGAAGAACACAAAAATCAAATGAAATTACAGCTTTTCATTACATAAATCATACATTATAGACATTCATTATATAAGCAATAAATAATTTCATAATTATAAAAACTATTTGAGAGTGAAAATTAAATGCTGTTATGAACAATTTTTTTTAAAAAAAATGCGCTAAAAAATTTTTATTTACATTCAACATGATTAAAAGTTTAAAAATAAGCAATGTAAATCCTTTGAGGATTGAATAGCATGTCTCTAATTGAAATATTTTGTTTACACTTTTCTTGATAAGAATTGCATAAAAATTAAAACAAGGAAAATATTGTAAGAGGGTGTAAAAATCTCAATTTTATTTAAATTAAATTATTATTTTTACTCAATTTCATTTAATTTGTAAAATCAAAATTTAATTTATAAAGAAATTGACTAAAATGAAATAAGTTATCATTGGTGTATACTTATGCTCCATTAATGCTATAAAATAAATTTCATAAAAATCTAACAATCAAAATGAAATTTGTACAGTAAAAATACAACTTAATGAAAAAGGTTTTAACATTCATTGAATTTATATCCATAAATTATATGTCTATAAACTACAACTCCATAAAAATATTTTTTATAGACATAGATTTTTATTGAGTTAATATAAAAATTTTTATAAAAAAAAACTGAATGCTGATTTTCAAAACCTGATTCAACTTCTCCTGGTAAATAAATTATTTGTGAAATATAAAGTATTACAAAATTTTAACACAAAGTGTTATTAAAGTTTACAAGCATTACCTAGATAAAAAAAAATTCCTTAATTATTTAACCCCACCCTTCAAATGATAGTTTATAACCATAGTTTTTAACAACTATTTGGAAAACTTCATGTTATTTTGAACATTATCTCTAAAATATTTAACGTTCAATTCCTAAAAGCCAGTACAGGTTTGGCACCATTTCTAATTTTCATGCCAAGCATGGCAGTTATTTAGCCAAACTAAATGATGTAACTTCATGCAAAATGCAGGTTTTCAAAATCCTAATCACACTCAATATTGGACTTTGAATATCAAAATCTCACTCTATTTTCGATTTAAAATATCAAACTTTCAAATATTTCACGATTTTTAATTACTAGAGAAATATTACAAATCTCAAGACCAGAAGCTTAATTTTACATATTACAAAGATTATATATAACAAAACAAATATAAAATAACACTAAATATACTAATACTACATATACTAGGTCAATAAATATATATAATCAAATTCTATAATTATTTCACTTAATTAATCAAAAGAATACAAATACTTTATACACTGTATATAACAACACCAAGAGGATATTTACTGGCAATAATATTAATAACATTTTTATGAAAATTCTGGTTTCTTATCATCCAACCAATGGTACTCACCTTAAAATAAACATCCATTACAATACAATCAAGCATGGTAGAACAACCGTCTAATCAATAGCATAATAACATAAATAACATCCATTTTCATAAAAATTTGCTATTTCAATTAACCAGGAATTACACACATTCTTCCAGCTTTAATTCAACAAGAAATCTTTGGTTTATAAAATAGTAAATTAAACAGAATAACACATGAAGTAAAAGTGCTCACTCAATCAATTTAACTCACACTTCAAAAATATAAATTACAAGTTCAATTTATCACTATCCGTACTTTTACCAGCTACATGCGAATACAAAAATTCGAATTTTTTATTTTATTCATTTTGAAAATAGAATTTTGTTTTCCTACATCATAATTCCAAACACAAATACAAAAAAAAAAAAAAAAAAAAAAAAAAGGTTTCAAGGGTTACTAAAACTCCAAATAAATGTTACACACATCAGGTAACATCATAAAATCTCAATCTATTCTGGCACAATAATCTACAGGCTTGGTGCATTTGGACTCTTACTGGCTCCTAGGATTTACCCAATTTAACAAAGTGATATTTTAATAAGGCATTAAATTTCTAAAAACAAAAGAAAAATTAAAATTCATTCACTTTTCACAAATGTTACTGCACACATTCAAAATGTATTTTTTTTTTTAATATTAGAGCCAATATTTTAATATTTATTCAATATTGTGACTTTTCTTAAAATGTGGTTTTTTTTTTAACATTTCAGCCAAGTAATTATGGATGATTTCAAATAAATTTATAAAAATCCATACAAAGTATCACATTTTATAACTGTCTCATCAGTGAGAAATGATCATTGTATTGAAAAATTATCAGCAATTAAAGTTAAAACTGATCGCAACTTTTAAATCAAACATTTTTTAATAAAAAGTATATAAAATTCGGCAATGAGAGAAATTTATCCTGAAATGGGAAAGTACCATTCCTGTGATCTGGAAAACATTTAATATAAAAAATGTATAAGGATGGGAAAGAAACAATCAAGAACAGATTCAACATGATTTATTGTATTTTTATAATGTACAATGATGATTATTTACAATTCTAATAAAATAAAATAGCTATGGGACAATTCCCTTTTTGAATTTATCAGGTATTTGTACTTTGAGCTTATAATTTGGAGTCATACCTTCTTCAGCAATTTTATAAGAATAGTAAGGAGGAAGATCATTGTAAACACGCTCCATTTTAAGTTCTTTCAAACTTGGATCTTTTTGTTTCATAATCTCAGCTAAGACTGGAGGAAGGGAATCATACTTTGGTAGTATTTTAACAACTTCTTTCAATTCACATTTCAAATATTTATCTTCCTCTTCTTTGGGAATCAGATACCAATCTGGCATACATGTATGAACATCTATAAGTTGGAGCCCTTCTAGTTTTTTACCTAGAAAAAAGTTATAACATAAATCAATTCAGAAAACTGAATGGAATAAAATGAGATTCAGGCAATTATAAAAATAATACACAATCAAATTATCCTACATTACAATGCACACACAAATAAGTATGCAATTATTTTTAATATAGATCTACTAAGTTGAAAAAAATAAATATTAACTAATTTAAAATCAAATTATGGTAGAAAATTTTAACTTTTCTAAACAATGATTTACAGTAAGGAAACTATTTTTACAATAATTTTTCATAATACAAAACTGTCTCAGATTTCATCAATTCTTATTTTCATGAAATTTTTGTTTTGGTATCATTTTTGTAATTTTTAAAACAAAAAATTTAAAAAAAGGAGACTAAAATTGAATACTATAATCAATGAATTTTTTTCATATGAATAAAACTTTGATTTGCTATATTTAAAGTATACATACCTATAACATCAGTTTAAATGCATAAAGCAAAATAACTTTATATCTACCATAAAAATAGTTTACAAAAACTCTAATAAACAAAATACCTCAATGTAAAAGCTATCGATTTATATTTAGCTACATATGAAGAAAATCTGAATCACTTTTTAATAAGCAATAAAATAATGTATTTAACATTAAAATTCTTTTTAGTTTTTTTTTATAAGTTCACAGACATTAATACCAAATTAAAATAAACAAATTATAAAGAAGAAACTATAAAATATAAATATTAGTGTATAGTTTTCTTATATTTAAGAACTTGCATCCTATATATGCATTACTGTATAAAAAAATTTGTACGCAGGAAATCAATAATTTTTTAAATATGTTTCCTTCATTATCAATTATAATTTTTTATATTACTGTATCAATATGTTTAGAGACAAAAATAGTTAAAGTTGAATTTAAAAAATAGTGCAAATTTACTATAATATCATTATTTTCAATAACTTTTAAGTAAAGCTCAACTATTTTTTATAGCAAAATCTAACTTTAAAAAGTTATTTTTAATAACTTTTTTTTAGTAAAGTCCAATTATTTTTTTTTTAATTTAACAAACTTTAAATATTTTTTAACTCTACACTTATTTGAACAGTTATACAAAAAATCAAAGTTATAAAAAACATGGTATGATAAATGATATATTGTTCTTGTGCACACAAATATATTAAAAAACAATACATGCACAGAAACACATTCAATAAGTTGTTTCTAAATGAGTTGATCATTTTTATAGGATGCATTTCTTATAGTCATAGATAGTCTTTAAAGACTTCAATTTACAGATTTTAAAGATAATATTAACAACAAAAATATTTCAAAGTACAGCTCAAAATTTTTTTTCATCACTTCATTCAACTGTTTTGATGCAATTGTCATATAAAATGTATACATAGGTATTAATTATAATAATTAAATTTATATATACATAGGTAATCATACATATTTTTTAAATACTGAAATATCTTGATGCAACAATGCCTTTAGTAAAATATCAACAAATGAGTGAAATCTCATTACAACAATAAGGGACTTAAAATTTTAAAACTTTGTATCTTAAATTCCGTCAATAATAAAAAACATTTTCTCACTATTTGTTTGTAAAATTCTATTTTTTCTTCTACTTTAAATAATAGAGGATAATCTTTACCAAAATCATTTCAATCAAAGGCAGATACAAAATCTTCTCAATAAAGGCAAGTGTAATATAATCCAAGATTTCATTCATTACAATTCATTTAAGTTTCTTATTTAAACCAGGACACATTGCAATATATAATAATTTAAAGGAAGTAAAGGAAAAATTATTTACTTAGAAATAAAAAAAAATCTATTTATACCACAGTAGAAATGGCATTGCTTTGAGAGTATGAGATATAACTTAAAGAAATCATACATTATATCACAACACACATGCGTTTTAACGTCATCAAATCTTAAGAAATAATAAGTAATCTTAAGCCTTTGATTATCCTTAAGTACATTAAATGATAAGATACATTTCTAAAATTGATGAATAATTTTCAAAAACATTTAACTCTAAAACCTCTATCTTACCTCTAAAAACTTCATCAGCCCATACTTTGCCATAAACTATTTCCTAAAAAATATTAAAAATAGTTTTGCATTAAATGCCATAAACAATATTATAAATTTTAATAACTATAAAATATAAGTGAAATAAATTTTAAATACTTAACCAAGAATATTACTTTAATACAATTTAAATGCTTATTTTATTTAAAATGCATACACAATTTATGTTTTTTCACCCTATCATACTTTATAAATGTAATTAGTTCAATATTTATTACATCTACATATTGGTACTAAGAACATGATATTTACTTTGTTATAATTTTTAAATTCAGAGAGTTGAATTGATTCACCCATGATCACTTTTTATACAAAAGGGATAATATTATAGAGGGATCATTTAAAATATTAAAGCAGGGACAAAAAATAAAATTTTCTAATGATCAAGATATAATGCTTGTTTTTAATATATATATTTGATAGTTTATAAATGGTAAAAATAATTTTCATGTCATAATCAAATATTTAGAGTTACATTTTAAAAGCATGTTTACCACTTGATTCAGAAAACTTCATGAAGACTATAATAAGATTTATTAGTCTTCACAAAGTTTTTTTTTTTTTTTTTTTAATTTATATCATTTTTTGCATCACATATTTATGAAGTCCAATGTTGTAAAATTTGGACTTTATACAGATATGTATTCTTTGGTGAAAAAAAACAGAACATCTTTGCATTATAATATATTTTTGATCAAGATTTTTTGCAGCTGGATAATTTTACTGTGACTAAACATATTGAATATACTTAATTCAAATTAGATTTTATTTGGCTTTTGAATATTCAACATTTAGAGTCAAAAGTAGAAAATATTCATCCCTTAAGTAAAATAATTATTTGTTAAATTTTATTTTTAATGTTACCATCTATAATAATATTATAAAAGCTTAATTCCAATACAAGAAAATAAATATAAAGGGACATTAAATAAATATTCTACAAAATTTTTTAATTGATTCTTCAAATTTTTCTAATAGTATGGTCAATCAGCAAAGTAGCAATCTTGATTCATCTATTAATGCAACTTTGGCATTTTTTGTATAAAGAAATTCAAATGTTAAGGATCTGTTTTTTGATTGCAAAGAAATATTGCTTTCTAATACTGTGTTAAGCTAATAATAAAAGATATTGTATAGACTTAGACTTTTACTACTTTCATTTTATACAAACTCAATATGATTTACATAAAATTAGATATTATATTATGGGTTAATGAATCCCAGAAAAAAAAATATGACAACAACTTTAATTGACCAGATAAATTTGCTCTAAGTACAGAAATGTTAAATAAAATTCATGTTTACAAGAAATCCTAATATGGGATCATTATGAGTAGTTTATAATTTATTAAATTTGCATTTCAATAATGATACTGGAAAAATTTATTTTCATAAATTTACATTAAGAACACATTTAAAAATCAAGCACTAAAAAAGAAAAAAAATTATATTTTTAATTTTATTATGATACTGATAGTTTGATTTTGTGTTGTTTCACACAAATAGAAATAAAAAATATCATTACAGCTTTAGATTCTATGTAATTATTAATCATTTAAATTCATTACTTTACCACGTTTTTACCAAAAAAATTCAAAGTTTTAAATTAATCTTTAAAATGTTATCAAACCATCTTTAAAAAATATAATTTTATATAAAATTGTCTTCTTTTAACATGACATAAAGAATATTTGTTTAATATCATACCATATAAAGTAAAGTTTCATCCTGTATTTACAATTATTTTTATTTCCAATGGCAAATTAAAAGATAAATGAATATCAAAAAGATAACAGTAAATCTATAAATGAGAGCAAGCAGTTCAGTGGCATTTAAAGATTCATGTCCGAGGGAAAGCAGATCATTTAAACAGGTGATACTAGCCCATTTCTTCATAGGGATCACACAAAGTATAAAAAGGAGCAGAAATTACACTATGACAGAAAATATTATTCAAGTAATTGTAGCTAAATATTAAACATGGCAACAGATTTAATCCTAGACACATTGAGAGTCTGTTTAAGCTATAGTTTATAGAAATTGTAACTTTTTTTTAGTTCTTTGCGGAAAGAGTATCTGAAGATGTTCCTTATTAGATATTTCCCATTATTAAAAAGAATGTATAGAATTTGTGTTCTGGAGAATAGAGATTCTCTTTACTGCAAAGACCAACCAATTCATTTCCCTTGATTCCACAGTGAGCTGGAATATATTGGAGAACTACTGTCTGCGAACGATTATTACTAAAAAACTAGTTGAGAAGATTTAAATTATTACCAATGGTTAAGTTTTAAGAATGGCTAGATCCTTCAATTGCTTGAATGTTGTTTTGAGTCAAATTATAAAACTTTTAAAAAGGGACCTAGACATAATTGAAGCTCTGACAAGAAAATTACCACAATTTCTCCCACCAAAAGCTGATTTATGGATGCAATGGGAGTATATTAAATAAGAATACAAATGCTCATTTTCGAACCATCAGTAAACATTCTTAGTTCTTTCTTCTCGAAGTAAAAGGATTCAATTGTTTTGTGAGCAAAAACTGCGTTATTAGTCTCTGCTTTTGAGACATGTTTGATCGAATTAAGGCAGGCAAAAAAATCCTTTGTTAACAATGGGGTTAACGGGAAGAGAGAAAGGTCAACAAAATTCAAATCTAACTTAAATATAATATTATCAACTCTTTGCAGAAATTCTATTTTATTTTCCTATTTTTGCTATAGACTAGAGAATCCAGGTTATAAGGGACAAGGATTCAGTTCTAAGTAATCTCTCTCATAGGAGAAGAGCCTTTTTTTTAATAATCATCTAAAAAGGTCTATTATCTAAACTGAGCAGCATACAGTCAATGAATGTAATCCTCACAGCCCCCGTAGTAGCAGAGCCAGATTTACAAAAATCTTTAAAAAGTGGAGTTCCAAACCTGTGATCAGCTGCTTACAGCAGTGAACAAGAGGAAAATGTATGGTTTGTATGTGAAATTGAAAATGACTCTTGAGTAGCACAATTTGAGCCCGGTAACATTTAAAAAAATTAAGTCTTTTTCTGAGCAATTTCGATAATGTCTTTCACATGACATCTCCATGAAAACTTTTGTCAAAAACCACACACAAATATTTAAATTATCAGAAGATAGTATTTGATGATTTTTATATTAAATTTGTGCATGGAAAGTTTGGTTAAGTGAGAGTCTTATTAAAGTTGAACTTCACATTATTGAATTCTCTCTGTTTTTCAAGGTTTTTCCAAAGAACTTACAATTATCTTATTGGGTTGGAAACTATGAAATGGGTGTTGAATGAAAGTAAAAAACGAAACGCACAATTTTTCACATTATTTATTATATTCAATTGAAATAATCTCTATTGGCATCTACCACTGTTTACAAACGATTGGGGAAATCATTTATGCCTTTTTGAAAAAAATCTTTATTTTTAAAGTTAATAAAGAATTTAAAGTCTTTTATGATATAATTTTGGTTATTGTATTTTTTCCTCTTACAAATAATTCATAAATACGAAAAAGGTAATAAT
>JAPDSC010152284.1:312639-341877 GCA_026290005.1 Latrodectus geometricus
ACACCTCATGTTCATTTATAGATTGACAGGCGGACTCTCATGGGGGGGGAAGTGTCAAAATAGGAATTATGTTTTGAAATTGTTAATTTATCTTCTAAATAGACTCATTTGAAGGGCAAATGTAGGCAAGAGATTAGTGAAGTAGCCCCATGCCAGATGTACAATTTTATGCCGAGAAAAGCAATGATTGATATTTAAATAATTACGCAAATTGGGCGCGGTAATTCAGTGGCGCATGGTTTTAAGATTTAAAATGGAGAGGGGGAGAGGGGGACAATTATGTTACAGTAATAGATATAACTAGTGGCAAAACAACATATCAAAGTACGGGGAATATAAAATCATAGGGAGGGGAACAATCAAGTACTATGAAAATGAGCTAAATTAAATATTTGTGCTTCTAAGTGGTCTCGTTAGAAGCGCAAAATTATACTAAGAGTTAGGGAAGTAGCCCCATGTCACAAGAGCAATTAGGAGCCAAAAATCCACTAATTAAGATTTAATTTATTTAGCTAATTAAGCACAGGAAATTGATGACCAAAGGGTTAAAAGAGCAGGAAAATGGGGAACTAACAAGTTGCGATACAGAACAAGGTAATGTTACCAAAGTAGTACAATGCAAGTCTGAAAAATAGTTCCACTAGGAAATGAAGAAAAAATAAAATAAGTTCTACACAAAATTAGGATATAAAATTAATATTGAAATTTGTGCTTCCAAATGGACTCATTAAAAGCATAAAGATGAGATAAGAGCAAGAAATTAATCCCATATCACTAGGATAATTAGGAGCCAAGAAATTCACTGATGAATAATTAATTAGGCTAATTAAGTTAGGGGGACATACAATATTGCAATATTAGGCATAAAAATTTGTATAATTAAAGCCGATATTAATTCACTGTAAGGTTGCTTATGTCACCAAGTATCTAATTTAAATGATTAAATACTGTTCCGAAATTCTGGTTCTTTGAAGAACTAAGATGAGTGCTTTTTAAACCCTTTTACAAGCAACATTAATGCAATTTTTTTTTCCTGCGTACTATAGCAAACATGTTCACGTTTTTTTTTTCCTTCTTTTCTCCAATATGCTGGAGACATAAAATGTATTAGATTGTGAATAAAATGAGCTCAAGCTTTAATTTTTAATAATTTCGTAGTTAAAGTATTTCATTACTCACTGAATTTGTTTTCAGTTGATCCATGCATATTGTGAAGTAAAATGTAATTTGTGTAAATTTTTGCATAAATGTCTTACATTTCTGATTAGATAATTGTTTTATAGTGTTATCATTTGTAAAATTGTCTGAGAAACGTTTATTCTGTGAAAATAGCGGTTTTTAGGAGACTGAAGAGACTTCATGCAGACATTTGACGATATATTTTTGAAGACTAAAAGTAATTTGATATTCACGAAGTTTAGTGTTGATAAAATGAATAGGAGACGAGTTATTAAAAGGTTACCATAGTTCCCTCAGGAAACTTCCTGGGCCCGTGAGGAAGGTATGCCTGTATCAAACAGGTATAAATATCGGTATTAAAAGGCTGTTAGGCGAGAGTAGTGAAAAGTCATTCAGTCATCAGTTTTGAAAACTCCTGTGTTTAGCTTCTATATCACATAAACTAGTTTTTAGCACGGGGAAATCCTTAAGTTATTAACTCTTGCAGTTGTAATAACTGAAAGAATTCGAAATAAAGATTAGTTTTTCTTTAAACAAAACGTTATTTCTTGATCACATCATACTCGTTAAAAAAAAAAATCGTAACAGTATTTTGGTAGACAACAGGATTTTGAACAGAGCAAAGAAAATATCATTTCCTTAAATCATAAATATTTCCCGAAAACAAAGATACAAGCAAAAATGCCAAATATAAATGCGTGTATGAACAGGAAAATACTCAATAAACTGCTTTTTCAATCGCATAAACTTATTTGACATTCTCTCGTTATTATCAATATTATACACTACTAGCCATTAAAATAGCTACACCAGGAAGAAATGCAGATAACAAAATGATATTTATTGGACAAATATATTATACTAGAAATAACAAGTGATTAAATTTTCAAAAAACTTGGCTGGATGGATCCTGAGAAATCAGTACCCAGAACAACCTCCTCTGGCAGTAATAACAGCAGTTATACGCCTGGGCATTGAGTCAAACAGAAATTGGATTGCATGTACAGGTACAGATGCCCATGCAGCTTCAACACGATGCCACAGTTCATCAACCGAGGTGACTGGCGTTTGGTGACGAGCCAGTCGCTCGGCAACCATTGACCAGACTTTTTCTATTGGTGAAATATCTGGGGAACGTGCTGGCCAGAGCAACAGCCGAACATGTTCCGTATCAAGGAAGGTCCGTACAATACCGGCAACATGCAGTCGGGCATTAATTTGCTGAAACGTAGGGTTTCGCAGGGCTCGAATAAAGGGTAGAGCCACGGGTCGTAGCACACCAGAAAAGTAACGTGCACTGTTCAAAGCAACGTCAATGCGAACAAGACGTGACCGAGACGTATCCAATGGCACCCCATACCATCACTCCAGGTGATAGGCCAGTATGACGATGACGAATGCACTTTACCAGTGTGCGTTCACCACGATGCCGCCAAACACGGATGCGACCATCATGATGCTGTACACAGAACCTGGATACATCTGAAAAGATGACGTCTCGCCATTCGTGCGCCCAGGTTCGTCGTTGATCACACCATTGAAGGCGCTCTTGTCTATGACGCAGCGTCAAGGGAAGCCGCAGCCATGGTCTCCGAGCTGAGAGTCCATGCTGCTGCAAACATCGTCGACCTGTTCGTGCAGACACTCGTTGTCTTCCAAACGACCCCGTTTCTTGACTCACGGCTCGTGACGTGGTTGCACGATCCATTACGGCCATGCGGATAATATGCCTGTCTTATCGGCTGCTAGTGATAGGTGGCCGTTGAGATCCCGCATGGCGTTCCGTATTACCGTCCTGAACCCATCGATTCCATATTCTGCTAACAGTCATTGGATCTCGATCGACGCGAGCAGCAATACTGCAATAAGATAAACCGCAATCCCGGTACGCTGCAATTCGACTTTTATCAAAGTCAGAAACGTGCTGGTACGCACTTCTTACACGAGGCATCACAACAACTTTTCACCAGACAACAACGTTCAAATGTAATTTGTGTATGAGGAATCGGCTGAACAATTTCCTCATTTAAACACAATATAGGTGTCGCTACTGGCGCCTGCTTTTCTGAATGCGTTGAAAAGCTAGTTATTTGCATATCACAGCACCTTCTTCCTTTTGTATAAATTTCACGTCTGTAGCATGTCGCCTTCTTGGTGTAGCAATTTTAATGGCCAGTAGTGTATATTTAAAATATTCATGTAGCCGAATGATAGCTGAGAGCTAAGCGTTCCTGATTCCTATGATGTTGGTCTCGAATCCCGGATCGTATATGAATGTTCATTTTTTTCTGTTTCCTTGTCTTTTCTTCTGAGATGGATGAATGTCGCCCATTCAATAAACGGGTTTGTGGTAGAGTGATGTGAGTAATGCTACTTTATTTGGTTTGTTGTTCAACGGCCATTTTTTTTCGTACACAAGGGCTAATTAGATCGAGACCTATGTTTTAAAGAGAATTTCGAACTACTAAGAACATCCAAGCAGGTGCTATTCGAATCCAAGAATTGTAAACCGAAGGCAAGGCCAGAGCTCTAACCCTTTGGCAGCCAGCTAGGCAGAAATACAACTGTAATTTGTGATTTTGTTTACAAGTACCTATAGGGTAACGTAAATGAGTAGCGTTTCCGGCGTTGTTGTGGTGAAAGGTTAGTCAAACTGAGAACCATTAATAAAAATAATGGCAAGATAGATAATCACGAATATAGTATATATTGGTATAGTATATATCGTGATTGTTGGTATATGACTGCCTTGCTGATGACTGTCGACTGATACACCTTTTCCTAAAATTGATTCGAAATTAGACATTGAAATTTCCAATTAAAAAAAAAGATTTAGGCGAACAATATTTAATTTTATATCCCTGAAAACAAAGAAAGATATTTTTATTTTATAATTGTTTTTCTTCTATGTTAAGTTAATTTTCTTTCAAATGTATTCAAATAAAATTGTCACACAACCAAGACTGTATGAAAATTAATATTAATTGCTTACAAATTAAAACAATAAGATTCATATTCTTAATAATTTTATTCCAATATTTCCTCAAAATACTTTTATTAAATTCTAGTACTCGAAGAGTATCGGGAAGAAGTGATATTTGTTATGTCATATTCATATTTATTACATAAGAACCAATGATTATTCTTCAGTATAAGACCGATGTTGATGGCGAAGTATTTAGCATCGTACGTTCATTTTCACGTCCCTATCATTTTATAAAAATTCTATACCAAAACATTATAGTTTTCATTCTTTCTACGATTTTTTACAAGGTCTGGCTTTTAATTTCCAGGACTCATAGAATAACTCAGGAGAAAAAAAAGTTAAACACGTAGTCATTTAATGATTCAAAGTAATCCCCATCAGCCGTAATGCGCGTCTGTGCTCGGCTGTACAAATTTCGGAAAGCAGTTTTAAAGTCCTCTTTTAGAATACTCTTTAATACTGACGTTACGGTTTTCTTGATGGCTTGCGTCAAAATTAGACGAACGGTGTCTTTGTCCATGTTCAATTCTTCGGCGAGTACTCGAATAGTCAATCGCCTATCACATGTCACCATATCGCGAACATTTTCAATTGCTTCCGGCGTGCGTACGGACTGCGGTCGACATGTGTGTGGATCATCTTCGACACTTTCTCGCCCGTCCCGAAAGTGTTTAAACCATTCAAAAGTTCTTGGGCGGGATAATGCTGCCGTAAACTTGTTTTAACATTTCGTAGGTTTCCGCAGCTGTCTTGCCCAATTTGAAGCAAAATTTAATGGCAATTCTCTGCTCCCTTTTCACTTTGACAATAGGAATTTAAGAGCTATGTTTAAATGCGTCTTTCCAAGATAACCACTTACTTCAGAATGGCGCCGATTGCACTGCATATGCGCAAGAAACGCTCATCAATATGCAATCACTAGCGCCATCTTCCGGCTTTTCGTTCGCCTAGAGTTATGTCAGTCCTGGAAATTAAAAGCCAGACCTTGTATTTCATCAATTTCCAAAGACTATAAAGGCTCTATTCATAGAGCATTACCAGTTGCTTTCTTCAGTTTTCAACATTCTCATTTACATTATGATATATTTTACATCATGTATAAGTTTTGATGCATTATGAAAACATAAATCTTTCAAAAAATTCAACTACTTGAATAAATTACTGATGTCATTGTATTTAAGAGTTTCATTAACAGAATGCTAAATTATTTCTTAAACAGTTATGTTGAATCAAACTATTATACATCAATGAATAGCTTTAACCATGATACATAATCAATAGACATTAACTGTTACGATAAATAACTAGATAAAATTCGATTCTGGAATAGATTTTCTTTTCTATTGGAGTAAAAATCATAAATCTGGTATTTTAAATTTTGAAAATTTTTGCAGCCTTTAAAATTTTAATTAACATAAAAGACTTAGTAAGTTGGAAAAAATTACGGATTCATTATTTTAATACTTTGATATTTTCGTCCATGAAGAAATAAAGGGAAAGTAAAAACAAAAAAAGGTCGGATTTTAGATTTCCGAAAAAGTAAAAATTTTACAATAGGTTCATTTTAAAATTAATAATTTTAAAAGTACCTATGTGAAATTACGCCTTTTTTGTTTTCCCCAGCAAGACAAATTTTATTTTTCCCAAAATTAAATATTATTTTGGAAGATTATATAGCGTTTTTAAAATTTTTGTCAACGAAAAATATTGCTTTCGGTGCTAACAATGTTTCGTTACAGATAAAAAGAACCGATTAGATTTTTTTTTGTGTTATTTTGCTCCGGTCTTTTTTTTTTTTTTTTTTTTTTTTACATAGAAAAAGTTTAAATTGTCAACAAATTAAAAAATTTTTATTTCTAAAATGATATTTTTTTTATTTCTAACCATCTAGAATACTAGAAAAAAATCATAGAAAACATCACACAGATCAAAAATCCTAATACTAATTCTCAATAATCCTAATACTCAAACTTAATATTGCACAAGATGGCCAGTTAACCGTATTCATGTAATCCATGTGACTTAAGATTACCAAAAATTTTGAAAGGAATATTTTTTGAGGCACAATAAATAACGTCAAGGGAGGGTGAGTAAACTTTCGCATCAACGAATCATGCGAGTGACAATGGGATTTATTACTATACAAAAGGAATAAAATTTTCTTTCATAAGTGACTTGCTTTAAAAGCGTAAAAAATGTTTAAAAAAATAACGTACGAATGACGTATGATTTTTAGTGACGTAGGCAAAGATTAATATGAATTCTAAGGATTTCATTATACAGCATAATCCAATATTTTTAGTAAAGAATAAATATCGCTTATTACTGTTTAGCGCTACTATGTTTATTCGTAATTTCATCTGAGAAGAACACGATTTGTTTTACACAAAATATTTGATTTCAAAATTAAATGACATCCTCCAATACTCTCAAGTATCTGTCGCCATTTTGAAGGGCTATTGTTGGAATTTGTGATAGTGAATACGATTTTAATACTTGATCTGAAATAACCTTTATGATACGACCTTTGAACAGAAATTTAAAGTTGATTACGAATCATTATGATCTTCTAGGAGAGATTCGAACAAACGAACTGCTGAAATGAAAATTATGTCTCTTGTCCGATTATCTGCTTGACATTGAGATTCTAAAGTTTTTTAAACAAATTTTGTGAACATATTATATATTTGGTATAGCCGGAAGCGATTACTAAACATACGGAATTTAGTATGTGTTATGCATGAAATGTGTTAAACAAATTTGTCAGTATTAAATGAAAGTAGAAAAATTAACACGGAAAAATATGCTAATCATAAATATGATTCATGAAGATTTAAATCTGGGAAATTGTGGGTGCGTAACAAGTTTTTGTACATTCTTAAAAGAATTTGTTAATTTAACTTTTAAAATTAGAACTTTTCCAAATGAAATTTAAAAAAAACTTACAATGACAAATACTTGAAATTTACTTTTAGTTCAAAATAAAATATTAGTTAAAAGTAAAGTATTTTTGGTTACAGTAACACAACTAGCTGTCTGCAAGTTGTGTTACTGTAATTTATATACAGAGTATAACTTTTAACACTACCACTAAATACTTTAACTATAAATTTAATTATTTACTTACATTTCAACGACATTTGTCTTCACAAAAATTCCAATGTTAACACCTGAATCGTCTGAGCAACTGGAACATAAACAGGAAGTAGATCTTTTCAATTCCTGAGCAAGTTGATCCAATTTATCCGCTAAGTTGGAATAGAAACTTGCAATACAAGATCAGCATACAATATTTTCACAAACACTTACTTTAAAATTATGCTATAAAAATAATGCAGATACTAATGCGAAATAAATGGGCTTATTTTAAAGCAAAGAGTATTCGGTGATAATTTATTATTTATTGACAAAAATGTAAATAAAATATTGAACCTCAAGTCTTTGACACTTTCATAACGCTTGCAAAGTTGGCTTTTGTTGTAAATTTTATAACATCTTGTTTGCATAAAAGAGTACATTTATAATGAACATATCTCTTACTTGTAATTTAAAACCCTAATCCTTGTCAGTAAAGTAAAGATTATACAATGGGAATAATTCAAGTCTAACATTTTAACATGGACTCCAAACAACAACGAAGTACCATGCGACAAGTTTGAGCATGTTTTTTCACTATACGATTTTCTTTCCTATACAAGAGGAACCTACAGCGTGAAATTATTCCCTCTTTCTCACTAATATACAAAATTATTTAAGACAGATGGGATTTGAAAATGGATCCAACAGAATATTAATTTGGATGCCAACTCTAAAATACGAGATCTAAAATTTTAAACAGAAAGCAATAGTTTTGATCACAATATTTTGGGATTGTTACCCACGTTTGCTTTTTACTAATAAAAAAATTAAATATTTTCATTAGTTCATCGGAGATTTTTAAATGTGTCTTAAATATGATAATAACTCAAGAAATTAAAGTCTCGTTGATTTATAAAAAATTCAACATATATATATCATATGTTGAATTACTATATTACCTATTAGACACTAGTTAAAGTAAAATTACATCAAAGTAAAGAATCGCTACTTCTAAGTAAGATTTCAAACCAAATTTAGACTATATATGCAATAACTAAAGGATAACAGTCCAATTACTGAAGAAATAGAAATACCTTCACTCATTTCTAATAAAATTTCGGGATCACAAATATAAGAAGCTTTTGGACGTCCACATGCCCTAAACTGCGCTTGAGGATTCGGGAATTCTGGGATAGAATCGGAGGAACCACAAGAGATTGTTAAACAAAGAGACCACGCAAGAATCTCCACAATCATCTTCAGTCATCAAGAAGTAGCTATAACGAAAGAAATTACCATTATTCATATAATACGAGGGTGCAAGTAAAATCACTTTTACATACTCGAAAGTAAAACGTATAACAATCACGTCATTATTTATTTCAAGCATGTAAAATTGAATGCAATATTTGTAATAGTATTCAAAATGATATTGATTTCTGATTGTCTTTAAATACACTTTTTGTTGATAAAAATATACTCATATTAGAATCAAATGACTTCTAGTTTTTTCAAGTGACTGAAATATGTACTTTTGTCAAACAAGAAAGATGCATAATTCATACACAAAAATGAAAAACAAACTCATGATATCAGGATAATCGAAGAGGAAGATCCCATGTTCAGTTGTAACCACCATTGGATGTAATATTGGATAGATCTTACATTTTTGCTTTTTTCTCAGTTGGAGTGCATGCTTGGCAAATACATTCTACCACCTGTAGACTTTCTCCGGAAAATTTGACTAATGAAAATTTGTAAATGATTTGTAAGATCGGTTAGTTAATTTACTATATAGTACAAAATACCTGAATATATACAAGAACTTACTTATAAACACTACCTACTTTTAGTAAAGCATTATCATACTTTACTTCAAAAACTATAAAAATGCCTCAAATTACGAACATTTTTACCATTTCCTAATGTTATTAAAAACGGTCACGATTTGAATTTATTTATATACCACTGTAATTTCTTTTTAACGAAAAGTAATTCATTGGTTGATTATTACCCCATATTAAATTGTAACTTATCAAATATCGGGAAAAAAAATTTCATTTCTGATTTTATATTTAAGCTACAAAATCTGTATTTTCTGTATTTTCAAAAATGTTAAGGAAGTTTAGTAATTTCAAGTGGATGACTAAATCTGTTCAGAAAATAAAAGATTATAGCAGATTTTTTTTTTAAATACTTTTAATAACAAAGCACAACAGGGAACTGAGGTTCAAGTTGACAAATCACGTTAGACAGTAATTGTATCAAGTAATAAAATAGAAACTAAATTAAGGTTGCTTGCAAAATCAAGCATCAATAACTACTTTTAGAATATAGTTCCACTTTAACTATACCAAATTAACTGCATGCTGAGAACATTTATGGCAGACCGGTCATTCTGAAGCCGTTGTAACACTACGTGCGATGCCAGCAAAAAACAATAATATATCCAGAATGATATGGAAATGGTGGTTTGTTATCGATTCTAACAAGAGAGGATCTGTATTCACTCTTCTCATATCACGGGTACATTTATACGAGCAAAATGGGGGAAATGCGTTAAATCTTGCCTGTCTTTTGGTGACGAAAAAGCAAGAGGTAGCTCTTTCATAGTCTGATGGGCAATATTTTGATATAGCCATATTCTCCTCAGGGTGAGAGGATAATAATTACGGGAATTCTTGCTGTTGATTCGTTTATAATCTTTTTAGTTTGGTTCATTTAGCACTCAACGATAATTTTTGCACATGAAGTCTTTATTCCGAATCACTACAAGCAACCAAGCTCGTGATAGGATTTAAATTCACGAAGTGTTGAATCGAAGAGCTAACCATTCGATTGGCTTACATTATTTTTAAGAACGAACTTTCTTTCAAAATGGTCTTTTATTTGTCCTGCTTGAAGTGTTCAAGACAGATTTAAAGAACATGAAAATGGTTGGCAATCTCCCGTGTTCTTCTCAGCTCCCAACTTTATTATTGAACATTTGTGAAGATAAATTGAAGTCCATACTCCTTGTTTGATTTCCGCAGCTAAAAAAAACAGAATTTTAATGGTATTTAACACAAGAATTGGCATCAATTGTGTATAATCTCCATCCTAAGTTGCAATTCAAGTAAAATTGTCAAAATATATAGCCATATGTTGTGATTTAGAAAATGTAATGTTTGAGTTATTTTATAAGCTCTCATTTTGTACTTTAAAATAAGTTTCATGTAATCATGAAGATATAAAAACTACACAATACGAAATTGATTTTTTATTTTTTTTCACTGAAGGTCGTTAACTCTGCGCGAATTATTCCCGTCGTATTTTAAAGTATCATCTAAAATTTAAAATATTTGGTGGCATACTTTTTAGTGAAAATGCTCGATGGGATTATACACTTAAGTAACGAATTTACTTAATTTCATAGGTATTTGTATTTGTCATCTGTTTCTTGAATGCAAAATGTTGCCATCAATAAATAATTTTAGAATAAAAGGTTGCAACACACAAAAAAAAAAATTATAGAAGTATTAATATATTAGATTTGACAAAATGGAGCATTTGGTTTCTTTCAAAAGAAATTAATATTTTTTCCTCCAAGCACTGCCATATAAATTGTGATGGACTAAATAAAAAAGTATTTTAAAAATTTGAAAACATTTTAAAATTTTAGTGTACAATAAAATCAAAATAAGAAAATTTTTATTTTAAAATAAAAACAATCACAAAACGTTTTCACTCAAAGTTCCATAAATTTAAAAGTTATAAATATTCATTATCCATTTGTCCAAGATTTTATTGTTTGTGACGCTGAACAGTAAAGTTTTTAACTCATACAAGAATTGCCTAGTAGTTGTGGTTTAAAACAGATTTCGATTCACTGCAAACATTCTTTGCTAAAGTAGGAATCAAACCCATGACTGTCAGTTCTTGAAATTTCTTAGGAGAATCATAGATAGGATTTTTTTTAAAGTTTTAAATTTCCTTAGTTTAATATAAAATTAATTATATTTTATCGTATAAAATAGATGCTTTATGAAGGGTAGATAAGTAAAACTACTCATTGAGATTTTTGATCAAAATAAATATGAACAAATTTTGATCAGAATGAATGTATTTGGCGCTCACATTTAATTTTCCCCCACGAAACATTTTTCATAAATATTTTTAATTTAAGGAAGCATTTAATGTTATTGTATGTTAAAAATTTCGTTTATTCATTTTCCAATTATTTTGCCTGATTTTGTATTCAAGATACATCAAATTAATATATTCGGGATAAAAAAAAATTTTTTTAAAGTTACTATAAATAAAAAAATTTGTTATTAAATCTTTTCAAAATTTCCCATGCTCATTTTGTAACTATAGAAAAAAAATATTTGGGCTTTAAATAAGAAATGTGACATTAGGTAAATACATTTTTATATTAGAAAGTAATATTTTCTTTGTTACTTTAAATTTCTAAGCATAGATTTGATCATTTTGTAAATATATTTCACACCAAAAAGAGCTAAAGAGAAATTTTTTCTAACTATTATAATTCTAAGAAAAAAATTCTTTTTCTATTTATTTTTCGCATATATCTTCTATAAATTATTCTTTTCATAATGCATGCAAACTGTTTTTAAGTTTTATAAGGTTACACTTAATATGGGGATGGAAAGTTAAAAAGTTATAACCATAATAATTTAATACGACATATATGAATTTAAGAAACTATAAAGAGTTATCGTTATTAATATACTCATTCTTGTTTACAAATAGTTAACATTAACTTTCTGGTAGAGAAAATGGTATGAAAAATGGGATTTATCTTTCCTAAAAATTCAGCTGCATTCTTTAAAGATAAAGGATTGAGACAAGAATTAAGTAAACTTGATGGTATTTTCTCAAATAGAGATGTACTTAATCTTTAGATAAGAATTTCCTAAAGATACCAGATTACACAGTGACATTACATAAAAAAAGTTTTTTTTTTAAATTTATTTGTCCTAGATAAACACAGCTGCTACATCTTGCAAATTTTCAAAATAAAATTACTATCTCTTTTTTAAGTTCCCGTTTATATAAGCTTATTGTTTGAGAAAATAGTCTTGTAGAAATACCTAACTGAAGAAAAAAAACTTTTATTCGCTCTAGTTATAGCTTGATTCATAATAACCGTTTTTGTTTAATTTCTATTTTGATGTAAATAGAACATGCTGGACTTTAAAATATTAATGATATTTACCAAGTAATAAACATTTTTGTAGAAACTTGAGACAGTTTTGAAAAATAATAGTTGTTCATACGAAAACTTAATTTAGATGGCAAAAACATTCAAAATTTAGAAAAAATAAAAGAAGTTTATAATTAATTGGATTATTTACCCTATAAAGTAGACAGCCTAATGCTGTTATAAAATATTTTGATATAAATCGTGGGAGGATTTTGCATCGATTACGAGCAGTATTCTCTAATCGTTATAGAGGGAACCTGGAAAACATTCAAGCACTCACCCCCCCCCATATATGTACATTCAGAATACATAAACGCAGCAAAGATTTCCCATTGTTCAACAGTAGCTGGGATAGAATACAGAATCTTCAGCTCTGAAAATCCCTCTCCTGTCACTAAACTATTCTGAGCTTTATTTAGTTTGTCATTCCACGGTCGTCACCGACCACCCTGTCTAGTGGCCAGCTTGCCTGACTGCGGACGGGGAGGTCCTGGGTTCAAACTCCAGTTAGGGAATAGATGTACTTTCTTTTCTCTCTCCTGTCTTTGTTCTTTCGTTGCGTAAATTGTTTTCTATTCTATAAACGAGTACCTATTGCATGCGTGTCGGACTCCACGCCAAATTACGGTTTAGTTAGAAAAGTGAAACAACGCACCCCATATTACTAGCCTAGCTGGCGCACGATAACAACAACTCCACGGTTGTCTTCTGAATGATATTACTTACAATATAAAACGAATTTAAACCACTACAAATAGGTAGTTATCAAGCCCACGAACTGTTGCACCGAAGAGTAAGTATCTAATATTGAATTTCTATGTATAATTCTAAGTATTGAATTGATCGACAATAAATCTGAGGTTGAGTTCATACAAAATAATTCGCGAAATTAGAAAAAAAAAATTGTCCGAATTTTATTTGATAAATTTTGAATAGTGACTCTAAGTTTAAAGAAAATTATTTTGGCACATATTACACCAAATAAAACAATCGGAAATTATAACACTGATTCACTTAATATGAAAGCCTTGCTTAAGTTTAAAATCTGATGTCATAAATTTAGATTTAATATCACAAAAATTACATAGTGAGAAAAATTAAACACCTCAATCTGTTTTATAACTCATGTAGAAATAAATGCCGCTTATAACAATTATCCGTCATAATTGCATGATATTCGTTCTTACAAGTTTGAACTTGTAAATAATAGATCATTTTTAAACATAATTATCATCAAAAATGACCTATTGACATTTTTTGAGGAGAGGTAGGATCGAACACAAATAGGACACTTTGATGTTGTTATCAAAAGATGGTTACTTTCTGCACACGATGGCTGATTGGAAGCTTAGCTATATTATTGAGGATATTCAAATCATTACAAAGTATGCATAGATATTAAATGAACTTGTGAACTACTTAACTGAAAGACCATCAAAGAGCTAACAATCCATTTGCTACAATGACGAGTAATCCAGTTTGATAGAGTAGTTTGTCACCCACCGGTTAATTTGTACTAGAGGGCTTATTAGAACCTGCAGTTTAGTTAGATTGGGCGAAGCGGATGGCTGTTAATTATTATAATAGTTCGACTCACCACTTCCAATGACTGACTTTGCTAGAAGATATGGACATGTGAACTTTATCTATTTATTGCTAGATTTTGAAGGAAACAACAGTGCTTAATCATTAAACTGTCAGTATGGTGGGAAATGGAGTTGCATTGCATGTCGATACATCTGGTGTTAAACACTTGAAATTAATTCTCTTTTCCGTCAAGTAAATACAGGATATAATTTATTTAAATACACTTCTGTGGTCACCATAAATGAAACACCCTGAAGGAAACGTAAATGACATGAAATTTACAACATCATTAGCGGAGGTGAGATATGCAAATAATTAGAATTTCAATGTAGACGCACATCACGCGTGCCTGGGGTGCAACTTCAAAGCGCTATTTAAGACTGGGATATTTCAACTATTTCAAGTTCGGCAATTTTAGAAAAAAGCGGTTATTTTTTTTATCAAGTATCCGAGTTCCACAGATTAAGGATAGGGGCCTACAGAGATAGTGGATTATCTTTCAGGGAAATCAGTAGTCGTGTTGGATGAAATCAAAAAACTGTAATGCAGATATGTAATCGTTGGATGCTGGAGTGTACGACGGACCGACATGTTCGATCAGTGCACCATTTCACGTCATAACAGGCAAATTGTGCACATGGCAGTAACGGATCACTCAGCCCCATCACGAACCATAGTATAGCACGTTCAGTCTGTAATGCATCACCCATTGTCTGCGCTTACTATTTACGCTGTTTACAGCAGAGTAGTCTGTACGCAAGGCGTCCATTGCTTCGTCTATTCTTGATGGAGAACCACAGACCAATAGTACGATGAAAGAAAGATGTGGATGGCAGAATGAAATTAAATTGTCTTTACTGACAAGTCACGTTTTGTCTGCAACACCACGATGGTCGTATTTGAGTCTGGAGACATTGTTTAGAGAGGATTCGGAACAATTGCGTTATGCACTAACACACTGGTCCTGCACCGGGTACTTTAAATGGGGCGGTATTGGATATCACTCTCACATCTTCTAGTACGCGTAGCCAGTATTTTAAACAGCCATCACTACACCTCCGAAGTTTTGGAGCCAGTAGTCCTTCCTTATTTTCCGGGCTTGCTTACAATCATATTTCAACGGGATAATTCGGGACCATACGTGGCACGCATTGTTCAAGGGTTCTTTGCCAATCCCCAGATTGAATTGTTTTCCTGCCGGTTCGCTCTCCGGATCTTTCACCGATAGAAAACATGTGGTCCATGGTTGCTCAACGACTGACCCAGGTTATAGCCCCAGTTATCACATCACATTAACTTTGGCAACATGTAGAAACTGTTTGGTCTGTTGTACCCCAAAAATACAACCAAAGTCTCTTTGAATCAATTCTTAGGTGTAAAGCAGCGGTGATTTCCAATAGCAATAGGTGGGGAATACTCTAGCAACTGATTTTGGCAGGAACCACTACTCACAGATGTCTATAAATTTAATCATTTGATACGGAAGTTAGTGTAGATGTTATAAAAAAATGTCTTATGTGCCCTTTTTCAGATAAGCTCTCCCCCCCCCCCTCGATATTAAAGTTACGAAATATTATTTAGATTAGCATAACAACCTTTTGTGTAAATATTTTTTTCATGTGTAAGGAAGTTACATGATTTAGATAACTAACAGTATAGATTTGGATTGCAGTAATCAAATCTACATTGTTAGTTATCTAAAAAGCAGAAAACAGTACACAATTTCGTACAGGTGATTCGACACTAACCTCACACACTTCTGATGGCTCAATCCAAGTTAGTTTCAGCAAGATAAAGTCTTTTGAATAATATCGAAGTTTGGATTAGAAAATAATCCCAGCTCAGGTTTCGACCTCGTGACTGACAGCAGCTTTAAATTACGAAATCTGATTTTGAGGTTAATATTTAATTTCAAACAAACAATGATACAAAGAGTACGTTATTTCATTAGTTCACCCTTTAGAGAAATTAGATGAAAAAAAAATTGAAACCTTCTAGATTTTTCAAATCATTCGATAATATATTAAAATTTTAATTTGGAAATTTCTTTTATTATTTTAGATAAGGGTACAGCAACTCTTTAATTTGTTATCAGTGACAGTTCAACTTCAATTATAATTTTTAAAAATAATCTCTTTAAAGAATCAATTTATAAAGTTTTTCATGCGTCAAAAGCAAGAAACAAAATTAAGCAATCATGAATGAAATTATTTCATATTTATCTTTCCCTATTTATTGTTTTCTTACATGTTAGTCATTTTTAAGATATTTTTCAAATAAATTTGTAATTAAAATGTTTAATTTATTTAAATATAAAATTAGGCAATTGAGAATTTAAATTTATCAACCAAAATCGGCAAATTGACAATTAATGCCCTATACAAAATACATTTAAATCTTTTTAAGAGTTTCACAATTAAGTAACAATGAAAATAATTACATTTTAATATTCAATATAATCTGTGTATACCAAAAGCAATTTAAATAAATTACGTATTTAAAGTTCACTCTAAAATTTGTTTTATGAGTGACATTTTGTAAGTAAAATTAAACTTTTACTCAAATTGATGTCCCCGTATTTTTTCCGACAACGGTGAATAGTTCAAAATTTTGTTATTAGTATGGTTTTTGAGCTTTAATATAATATTTTTTTACAATAGATAAAAGTTGATTATTTATAAATATTGTAAATAATTATCCTAAAATAATAAAATTATAACCTGAAATCTACATTATAATTATAAACATCACCACTATTCATTGATTTAAACAAAACGATAATTCTTGAAAAATAATGAAAGTACACAAGCCTATTTCTGAATTTTTCTATTGCAGAATCAGCTGAATTTGATAATTCCTTTCAACTCTCCACCTGCTAAAAACAGTACTAATATTATCGTTATCTTATCAAGCAGTAATGAAAATGAAAGTTCTTTGAATGAAATTATTTTCCTGCAATCAACAGCTTAAAGATTATAACAAAGATAATATTTCTATTTAATTAAAAGAGTTACTTTTCCTGTATTGTTAATCATAAAATTTAGGAAAATATATTTCAGCAAATATTATATGAAGTTCATATAATATTTTAAAAATTTTTAAATTAAATTTTGTGTTAAATTAATTTTTTAAATTTTGTAGAACTCTTAAAAATTTTAAAATTTATTATAATATTTTAAAATTTTAAAAAATTAAAATTTTTTTAAACATTTTAGCATTGAAATTAAAACACATCAACAATCTGTTGATATGTCTAACTAGGCATCAAAAAAATGATACAATAAAGAACAAGGAATATATATAACTAATATAAATTTACGATATAAACTTTATATATTTCATTTTATTTAGGTGCACATGAAAGAAAAAAATAAAATCATTACAATATTTGAAGTGAAATTTTTAAATGAAAAATAGTAACCGATAGTTTAAAAAAGTAACTGGAAATGACAATATTAAAAGCACGAAATTTTTTTTTAAAAAAACTTGTAATTTTGTTTTTAAATTTTAGTTTATCGTAAATGATTTTATTAGCTAATATCGAGAAGCATTATGGGAAATCAATCCAACCAACCAGAAGTTGATATACATTAGCAAATTATATTAATATATTAACAGAGGCTGTATGTATTTTTAAATTCTGGATTTATTTGCGCCTAAAATATATTGAGATCCGTGTTTATTACCTTAGTAAACAAAAGTAACAGATACAATTAATAAACGCAAAACTAATATTATATATTACATATCGCTATTCATATATATGGAAATAAAATTATTTGTTAATAAATTAATAAAACTAATAATTAATGTAAGCACTAAATTAGAGCATTCTTTTTTACAAGATTTACTATAAATTTGTCAGCATTGTGATAAATGGAATATAATATTTTAAATCTTAAAAGTAATTTTACTTTTTTACGCATGCTCATTTTTGATTATAAATTATATGAAATGCTTTTTTTCTTATATTTATAGAAATAAATATAGTAAGAATTTGGGAATATATTAACAATAAATATTATGCCTGACAAGGACCCGATATCCTCATTTCATTCATTTGTCGCAGAGTTGCAGTGACTCACGTTTCATGCTATTTCCCATAAGATCAGATCAGCAAAATGAAGATTCATTTGACGCGATCAATGAGATTTCATATTTTTTTCAAACAATTACAAAAATACAAATTCCTATTCAGATAATTATTATCCCTATTATACATATCTGTTAGTGAGTGGAAAGATGACTACATTCTCACTGGGTTGCTAAAACTCCGTGTGTTGGGGAGGTGTCCACATTAATCTGTGGCATCCAAATTCCTTCTGCTAGTGTGGCCCGGATGTAGAGAGCACAGGTGTGACGTCGTCATCTGACCATGGTTGAAAATTACTTAGCGCTCGGTGATGGGCTATATTCTATATAATACCCATTAACCATACAATCTAACGTACTCGCTTGCACCACTGTGTATGTATGTATGCATGCATTTATTTATTCATAGCTCAACGGCCATTTTTTGCGCAAGAGCTATCAAGACTGGCATGTATAGTTTTAAGTGAATTCCAAATGATAACAAATATTCATGATCAGGATGAGATTCGAACTTACGAACTGTTTAGTTAAAGGCCAGAGCGCTAACCGTTTGGCTGAGTTTCAGCACACGATTTCCTTAGATTTTTACCTGATATAATTTATTTGCCTTCCATTCTATGGTTAGATTTTATGCACATATACATAACCCAAGTTAGTTTTGGACTACATATGAGGTTGACGGGTATGGAATCTTTGCCTATCATCAAGCACCTCGTAATTTTGAACCACGGTAGATTGAGGTGAGATGACGAGGTATGCACCCGAGCAGGCACCCTCATCTTCCCATCCAAGTTTTTTTGTACACAAGTCTACTTTGATTGGAATATACAATGCAAGTTTTAATCCTATTCTTTAAAAATATCCACATTCAAGGGAGTCGGACTTAAAAATAATTGAAATGAAGACCAGAGCGTTTGCAATTAAAGCTTCTAACTATGCTAACATTTTAACATAGATGTTTAATAATTCAGTGTTAAACAGAACTATATATTTTTCTAATTCCAGATATTTTTAAATTTTAGGGACAAAAATTTATAATTAAAATGAATCCAATCGCTGCATTAAGCCTAAATTCTATTTCTATATTCAAATTTTTATAAATAATCAACAAGTATATAATCTTTCTTTTTAAATATTCTCAAACATTTTACTTCAATTCAAAATTTCTCAAACATTTTACTTTTGAAGTGACATAAATAGTATTTTTTACATAATTATTTATAGCTTCATTATTATGATTGCTTAAAATTTCTTTCATATATAATATAAGGGAATAATTTGAAGTTCAGTTTTTATTCTCAACTGACAAATAACTAATGAGGACCAAATAAGAAATAAGTTTTGGTAAAAAAAAGCTAATGAATAATCTAGAATTAAGAAAACATGCACATCAAATTCAGAAGCTACAATCTATAAATATACAATGTTTTTCGGGGATTCATTATAAAATGTAAATTAAATTTTAAAAATGCTCACTTATTCAACAAATCTAAGTCAATAGCATTGAAGACAGTTGATAATCTGAAGTTTCTTTACAGATAAATAAGATTTATACTTCAAACATTTTATTTTGAGGATAACGACGAGAAAAAGTGTTTGAATCTATAACGAATAGTTACTTAATCATCGATATATCGATTTACGTTAATGCCAAAACAACCTTCAGGAAATTTTTGTTTCTCGCAAGAAAAACATTTTCGCAGCTGTAATATTTTCCTTTAATTGCAGTCAGAAAAATGAAAACTGTTTTGTCTAAAAATAATTTTCCTTGTGGTATCGGATATGAAATGCATGTTTTTATATTCTGTTCTACAATAAATTCAGTGACTTAAATATTAAAAAATTCGCAGGTCTTTTTTGAAAACTTTTTTCATAATTATTAAAATCTAAATTATTTTGAACACCAAGAATATAATATTTTTACAATAAAATAATTTAATACATTTAAATACATCGTTTTAAATTTCATACATGTAACCAATTCGTAAATAAACATTTCATTCTCAAATATTAAATATTTATATAACATTTGAAAGTATATAAATTTTATACTTAAATAAACAAAAATAAATAAACCACATGTGAAGACATATTTAAAAATATGATTGTACCTAAATGTTTTTAATAATCAAATTCTCTTTAAAAAAATTTTCATGTAAACCATTAAATTAACATTAAACATATCAAATTAATAAATTCTAATAGTATGCAGTTCTGATGAATTGAAATTATCAATAACTTTTGTTAACCCTTTAAGCGTGCTTGACGAACTCACCTCGTCATCGGAGTGTTTATTTGTCATTATTGCACTACTTAATTTAACCCTTTAAGCGTCAACGCTACACGCTTAAAGGGTTAAATACCTAGATTTCTTTCTCCGTCTTGACAAAAATAAACAGAAGAAAAATACTTAACCTTGTGTTTCTTAAAAACCTCAAATTTAAAAATATGTTCATTTTGTATACATAAAATGTCAAATTTTTTAAAACAATGAAATCAATAAAATTTGAGTTTAAATATATACTTATGCATGTCGGGTAGTATATGATTTTAATATTTTGTAAACTTAAATAATATAAATAAATATTTATGCATGACATAATTTTAATATTTTTTAAGTCAAAATGAATTTAAATTTCAAATTTAACAGGTTGTGAAACATTGTAAGTCACTATTTTTATGATTAAAAGCACTCATAAAATTGAATATTAAATTTATAACTGAAAGTAATTTGCATGAAATTAATTCAAGTGACGCGACCGTATTAATCATTGTATTAAATATAAAAATTATTTTGGTAATATGCATATAACTCATTTACAATATTAGAAAAATATTTGGATTTCTAAAGTAAACTTCAAAATCATAGCATACTGTAACAATTAAAATAGATGCACTTTCTAATATTGAAAACTAAATAAAGACTAAATTTGTAAGATTTCTTCTTTCAATTTTCCTGTTTAATTTTAAAGAATGTAAATGAAAAAATGCTTTCAAAAACTAAAATTTAGCTAATTGCACTAGCTTAATAATTGTAAATTTCTTATGAAATATTAATAGATATATATGTTAAATTAATAATGGTTAAAAGTTAACTTTATAAATGCGTTAAAAAGTTTTAAAGTTGTTTAAATATAAATTGCATTGAATCTAATAAAAATTTCAAGCTGGAAAAGTAAAAAATGATATTTTTTAAGCAAATTTTCCTCAGATAATATATAAAATTGCTTTTTTAAAAGTTATGAACAGAAGTTAAAATAAACGAGTCGAGTTAATATACTTGAAATAAAATTTGATTCTATAATTTCAAAAAATAATCTATTAATGTGTGTATGCTATAAAATTGTTTAAATAACATTTATATAGTTCTAAGTGATTTCAGTTCTATCACAAAAAAAATTGTAAGAAAAAATGATAAACCATTAGTTGTAGATGGCAGCAATATAAATGTTATTAAGACAATTTATAACTAAAATAACAAGAAATATAAAAATAGGCACAATAAACTTTTGACTTCAAGTTAAAGAACGCAAAATACTTTCAGTTTTGTTATATATTTAAAAAATAATTTTCGTAAAATTTGATGAATTAATTTATCAAATTTTAAGAAATTTGAAGCAACGTAAAAAAACTGTTAGTATCTTGTAAAAATTTGTTATTTAAGTTTTCTGGGTTGTAATTTTTCGTAATTGCAGCAATTTAAAATTAAGTCAATTTTCGGTATTCTATTTCTAGTTGATTTTATTAAATTTATATTTAGCTAAGGTGATTTTAAGGGCAAGCTGTACCAAATACTTAAAATATTAGACTTAGTAAAATGAATAATTTCTTTTTAAGTTTTTTTAAATTTTCAGAGTACTTTTATCGCACGTTACACTGATTTTATTTAGCACACTATAATAAAAACGAATTATCATCAGCAAAATGAAATTGATATATGATACTTTTTGTACTACAGTAGGCAAATAAAAATTTTATTAAAAATATATTTTATTTAATTGTTGTTCACATATTTTTCTAATATTTTTATTATTGAAAAATTATAAAATTGTTTGAGAACACTAGAGTGATTTTAAATTCAGACAAAATAATTCTAGTTTTTTTTTTTTTAATTTAGTCTATTATTTCAATATTTTCAATAATAAAGTTATTTAAATTGGTAATTTTATTACATATTTCAATTAGAATGTCACCTTAACGATGATAATATGAAAGACACACAAATAATACTTCCATTCCATTCGAAACCATTGATTTAAAACCCAATCCGAAATGTAAACACAACAGTACCTGTGCTGCAAATGGAAAGAAGATAACATAAATGATAACAGAATTAATAAGAAACTTACCTGTCAACGGGGGATGAGAAGAAATCCTATAAGAAACACCATCATCAAATTAAAATCGAAAAAATACAATCAATTACATCACCGGTGTGTGTCATAACTGAATTCGATTCATAAAAGTCTTGCAAGGATATTTTTTATTTAACCGCGCCAAACCGCGAACACCTTTCGGAGATTTAGAAAAATGGACTTTGCTCAACATCCGGGCATTTGACGATAAAAGAAAAAGTTGAATAAAAAATCTGCGATCTGTTGTTATGTCTCGCTTAAAAAGAATCGCACTTTGTGTTAAAGCCTGACTGAATTTATGACGAGTTTTATGATCTGGAAATTACTTAAATCAAATAACTCGACAGTTTGTTAAAATAAAAAATAATAATAATAAATCGAAATTTAGATGGAGCAATGTCTGTTATTCATGTATTAATTTCTTGTCTAGAAACATTAATGATACTTTTAAGTACCTTTATTTTTCTGAATCACTTCAACTTAGAAAGAATTTTATAAAAAAAATTTTGATCTATAAATAATTTTGCTTTATTTAATATTCTGACAGAAAATGATTATTAACATTCATAGCATTTTAATCTTCAATTATAATAGTTTTCGAATCATAATTTCCCTTAATGTAAATCATTAATATTTTTAAATCAGAGCAAAGTAAATAGTTATTACATACAAATATATTAATTAGAAACTATCGTTTCAAATTTTGTGTTTCGCATCATATTTTCGGCTATCTATATATGTCCTTCGGCTACGTAAATGCAATAACATCACAACAATCTGGTAACGAGATCGACATCTGAGTTGCTTAAATTTAAATTTAAAATCTGCGTCATAGGTAAGATGCTGGAGTAACTAATATTTAACAGGAATGTGCATTTTTTTTAGGATGACTTTTGGTTGAATTAAATATTGAAACCCGAAATAATCGCATATGAAAAGAGATCTTCATAAGCAGATCAGAAACCCTATCATTAGGAATCTCACCGTATCCTAATGATAGGGGAGTACTCCTTAGAGTGAGAGCTCCCGGGTTCGATCTCAGCCATTGTTGAAAAAATGGCGAAAGATATTGCCCTTCCGCCTTCGTAGCTGTTGGAAGGAATGCTTTCCGGGTTTCTCCCTTCCGTTTATGAATACGGTTTACTATCTGTGCTCATAGATAGTAGTTTGTCCAGTGGATATTAAAATATTTTTCAACATCTTAACTGTTTTTTTATTTTTTTCGTGATGTCAAAACAAATTACCACGGCATTATTCTTGGCATGCTTACCTCATTAGGATTACAAAAACGCTACTGATGGCATGTATTTTAAATGTGCTTTTGATAATGCGTGAAACATACTCGATTGTTTCGGGAAAACATGCGCTTATATTACAAAATTATTGTTACGCTAAACAGCCTTTACACGATCGAATTTTGAGCCTTCATTAATGATTCTTTTTATACCTTGTTAGCAATGATACTTAATGAGCATTGGATAATATGGCTGTCTATTTGTCTCACCTTCTAGTAATGATTCACCTTTGATCTTACGTGCTTCCCTCAATTTAACTTCCGAGATTATTTTTAAAAAAAGATGATTAACTTGATATGATTAACTTTGATGATTAAAAATGATATGGTCATATTCAGATCCTTAAATCAACTTGTTCGAAAGGGGTATGGGATAGTTTAAGATACAGGTTGTTTCTTATGACTCTAACACTGTTTATAATTAAATAACACTTCCTGCATCATCCAACTTTTCAATTTCCACACCACATTAGTGGAAGAGTAGTTATCAAAAATTATGTAAAGTGTATGGATTATATAAAATTATATAAAGTGTAAAATTATATAAAAAGTATGGAAATTATATAAAGTGTATGGATCACAACTTTGTAAATATATTTGGATCAAACACTGAACATTTTACTCAAAAGCAATATTAACTATGAGATTATCTCATTAATAGAATATTCTTAGTAAATATGCAGTAGGAATATAGATTTGCTAATCAACATCGGATAACTATATATACGTGTTTTATTTGAGCTCGAGTTAAATTTTTGAAAAATATTCTGTAATATTTGCTTAAAAATTATTTCTTTTGCATAAATGTTAGTTTAAAACTTTTTGAAAGCAAAGCATACGAATAATTTGAGATTTTTTTTTTTTTTTAGATGAAAATTGTTACTTTTATAACTTGAAGACAGCAGATTTGATACCAAATCCACCCAATGACAATGAACAATGAAAAATCTTTAGAAGAACCAAATTGAAATTTTTCTGTAGTTCAATCTGTATTCAGCAGATATGGGATGGTATGATGAGGAAGAAGCTGATGGATTGTCAATTTCATTTCTTAACCGTGGTTCACGATTACAAGGGGTTTGGATTTGCTACGCCCTTCTTAGTTTTTTGATTTTCTTGCTTTGCTTGTAACTCTCGTCATTTTTTTTCATATGAGAACTAGTTTGACGTTTAGTTATAGTTTATTTTGGATTCTGAACCTTTACAAACTCCTAACATTTTTTCCCCTTTCACACACACACATAAAAAGTAATTAGGCCAAATTAAAAAGGAAAGAGAAGGAAAATGATATATTGCATGGCATTTTAAATACAGAAAAAATATTTTTCTTTAAAACTAATGACTTTTATTTTATAGAAAATATCTTGTTTGGAATGCAAGAAAATATAAAATGAAAGAATACAAAAGATTTTAATACAATATAAAATAAAATGTAAGTACATTTAAAATTGTATACAACCCAAAAACTACTTTTATTGTTATTGTCCATCATCAGTTGTTCTGTATTTTAAGCGCATGTATTTTGCTTATGAAACAATGTTGAGAATTTTAATTTTAATTTTTTTTTTTTTTTTTTTTTTTTTTTTTTTTTTTTTTTGTTTAAAACATGTTGCAGCCCTGTGGCACTGTCAGAAGTATTTCCTACTACTTGAGTACTCCCAGAAGCAATAAGATGCAGAAACAAGCAAAATATTTAAGTTATTTCACTCTGGAAATTTTTAAAATATATTATAAACTAAAAATATAATTATGTATACAATTCATTATGTGAGAGGAAAATAAAAATTCCAAGCATTTCCGAAACTTTTGCCGTTAATCATAGAAAAATTGAAATTAAAAGACTAAGATAAGTATCATTAGGAAAAGTATATTCCTAATTGATTTTCAAGCACAGACAAAGAAAATGAAATACGTTAGTTTACCGAATAATGATCTCAATCATCTGTTTCAAAACATTAAAGCTACAATGAATAATGTGTCACTTCGTAGTTTTGAGCCGTGCTCACAGGAGGAAGTTGACACCTGAACTGACATTTTTCTATCGACATTCTGGCTCTTGAATGACAAGGTATTAGTTTCAGTGGAATAATTAAACACGAACTCTATCAGCAGATGATCTTTGCGTAGACCAGATATCGAACCCCCTACATTTCAGGAAGGAAGCTCAATTTTTCATAACCAGTTTACTTCAGCCCTTTGATTTGACTTTGCTTAATTTACTTTGACTTAATCAAAGCGAGTTTGGTTTGTTTGTCTCTCCATTTTATACATACGAGGGTTAATTAAACGGGTACTTAAGGTTTAAAGTGGATTCTGAATCACTACAAACATCCGAAATACTCAAAGTAGGAATCAAACCCTCGAATTGTTGAAATGAAGACAAAAGTGCCAACCATTTGGCTACTATCTCGACCTGATCAGAGCGAAATAGAATTACTGAAACTCAGCATTTAAAATTCGTAGAGATTATTTTGCAGATTCCGTAACCTCAGTGGGTGGTGAAAATGTAAGTTTCGGTGTCAACCCCTTACACGAAAGCGATATAAGTGGAGATTATTGTAGTTCTGAATCAAGTGGTTAATCAAAATGTAATACGCACGGGTGGTTTTTCCTTTCTCTCTCTTTCTCACAATTAGAAATTTGTGTATAAGCAAGTAATGTATAAAAAAAATTAAAGTCAATTTCTCCTTAGGTCAACCAGGAATAATTTTATTTTAAAATTATTCCTTGTTGACCTAAGGAGAAATTGACTAAAATAGTTACTTTTTATTAAATTTCGCATTGTCCATATGTGAAGCGAAGGTCAATACCTTTAATCCAACAGTTTGTTCAGTTTTTGTATTGCTTCGGTTATTTTTATAATTCGACGAGATTCGATCCCAAAGCATTCTAAGCCGAAGCTCTACCAATTTTTCAACTGCAAAGCAAATTTTCCATTGCACTGCATTCCAGAAAAAAAGTCATTTTTATAAATAATTTTCATTCATTTTCTTATATTAGAAAAAATTCTCTCTCTCACACACACAGTTATCATCTCTCTCATTAATTTATTTCAAAACCAAAAAATTGAATTTTCAAAGAAATAAATAAATTAATTTACAAGATAATAAAAATAAATTTAAACATGTTAGAAATGTAAAAATGAAGATAGGAAATGTTGATTTGCCAATAGATAACACCACAACAAAATAGTTCATTTTTGTTCCACATAAAATTAATTTCTTTAATTAATTAATTAATAAGATTTTATGAATTAATATTTGAAAAACTATATTATATGTAAGACAAAGTGTCATTACTACAGGTTTAATAAAGTTTATTTGAACTTGAAAGGATAAATAATATGCATTTTATAAAAAATTGAAAATTTGAACAAGATATATGTATACAGAGAGAAAGTGTGGATGAACTAATTGAAGGAATTTTAAAGAATTCCCTTTACAAAACGAAATGAATTCAAAATTATTTTTATTCACTGGCAGTGTTAATGATTAAGATACGGGCTTACGATATTCATTATTTTTATCAATCTAAATTTTCAATACCAACTGAACAATCACTAAATTTAAAATTCATTTACTTGGAATATACATGATGACAATAAATTAGGAATAATTGGGTAGCTACATTATCGCTAAAAATACAAGAAACTTGTCCCGCCTTTTCTTTCCAGGAAATTTTATAGGAATGTGATTCAAAAAGACAGCACAAACTTTACAAATACTCTTTTTTTTGGCAGCGAAATTTTAAAACAATATTAAGCGCCTTTTCTAATTGGAGAACCAAGTTTTCGAGAAACGGGAAACTTCTGCTCGGAATTAAGAGCTTTAGTTAAGTGGCGGAATGGATTTTCCATTAAACTTCTAGACTCAGAATGACTTTCTAAAAGGATTAACCAGGACAGAACTCTTATTGCAGGACTTAGAACACCCTGCTTCCCCCCCCCCCCTCCCTTTATTGCAGATGCTGGGAACAACCAATTAAATTGTCGCTTGTTTTGTCTCTGCGGTTATGTCGAATCAGAGAAATTTTATAATTGCGCGACTGTTTCGTGATTATCTTCGGAAGCTTCTAAGCTTATTAAACAATTATTTCCATCGATAATTCCATTATCCATCTCTTGTTTATAACGAACTATGAAATTCCCTGCATTAAACATTTCTAAACGAAATGTAATTGGCTAACGTATCGAATCAAACTTTATAATCCTCACATCTCAGCTTAAGAAAATGGTATTAATTTCTGTTAACTGTTGCTGTTTTTTATGTATTTAACATATTTTGAATTTCAAATGTGAAATCATGTAAAATTAGAAATTTGATTTAAAATGCATCAATAAGTATCCCATATTATTAAAATTTAATTTCGTAAGAGTTTAGCAGGTTATATCTGAACGTGAAGTTAGATTATCTTCAAATATGTAGATATTATGAGAAAAGTAGGGAATGCTTATTATTTTCTTCTGTTATATACTAATTAAGGTTTAAAAATAATATTTTTTTGAAGCTCCAACGTTATTATTATAATAGCAACATTACATGTGAAATTCTTATATTTATATTTAATTCAATAGAGTTAATTATATTTATATGAATTTCACTTATTAAATAAATGCAAACATTTTAAAGTATGTTCATTTATTAATAAAATATAATTGTCGTATTTTAATTTGCTTAGTGTAATGTGTCTATTCAAAAGTTAATTTTCGTAAGTCATTTTGAAACATAAATTATTATCCTAATAGTATTTAAAAATTTAATAAATATTAAGAATAAAGACAAGTTTGTTGTTTTTTCATTTGGTCCATCCAGTTATAAGGAACAGGGTGTTAAATATGAAATCAACAAAGAGAAAATTGTGAACGTTTTACAGTTTTTCTCTGATAAAGGCGGAAATGCAAGTCAGGAAACTGTAACGTTTATGATTCCGATACTGTAACAGGAAATTATATGAAATTTTCTTTTAGTCGATTCAGTTCTAATATATTTCATGTTGAAAATGTGCTTCACACAGGTAGGTCTACTGTCGAAAATGTCAATAAAATCACCGAAATGGTCGATGTTGACCGGCATGTTGCAACATCACATGAGAGCTAAAGATCAATCATAAAACAATTCGAAACAGTATAAACCAGCAAATCCGAGCCATATTAAATTATGAAGTCTTGCAGTTCAAGTCCAAGTAATGGAATTTTTTTCCCCAAATATATTGTGTTGTTCGGAAAGTCATTTACTTTTTCCCCACCTGAATCAGTTTTTTTCTAGTGAAAACCAACTGTTTTATGAGTATGAAATCATGCTACGACCAGAAACATGGTAAAAGGTATAGAATTGATAATATACAATTCCATAAAATATTTATCGGCTATGCGTTTTTCCTTTGATATAAAACGAAATAACTTTCCGAACAATCCAATATATATATATATATATATATATATATATATATATATATATATATA
>JAPDSC010152300.1:0-10473 GCA_026290005.1 Latrodectus geometricus
TAGCAGAATATTTTGGTAAGTACTATCAATTCTTTTAAATAAATAACAAGTACATATCTTTAAAATGCCTATTTATTTAATTCTGTCACTTTGTAGATTATATTTATTTTGTACTGGTAAAATGTAAGTCCGAATAAGAATTACAAACAATGTTTATAAATATGCATAATATTAATAATATATAGTAATTAAAAACCAGTATTGAAAATTACATGGACTCAGATCAACAATGTAGTGCCACAGTTAAAGATTTCAAAATACTTAACTCTTTATATAATGAGTCAAATATCTTTAGCAATTCAGTACCTAAAGAGAAATTAAAACAATGTTTTTTGAAACATAATTTAACTTGTGAATATATCCATTTCACTTTAAAAAACACTATTAAGCAAAAACTCTAGTATGGTTTGAAAACTAAAACAGTCTACTATAAGCATAAATTTACTTATTGATAGATTTCCTTTGTATAACTGATCATATCAATTTTAGGTAGCATTAGAAAGATAATAGATACACCTTTTCTCATTGGTATTTATTTGTTGAAAAGAAACCTGATATCAATGAATTTCTGGAAGAATTAGTTAAAGATTTAAAAATTGTTATGCTAGTCGTGCAATATTGGGTAAAAACTTTTCAATTTTTGTTAATGCAGTAATTTGTGATATCCATCAAGGGCTTTTGTTACTTGTACTAAATTGTTTACTGGTTACTATGGTTATGATAAATGGTAGGTAACAAAAAGGTAAATGATATCGAAAGATGACTTATCCAGAAATTAATGCTTCTTTGAGAAATGAGGTGACATAAATAATGATTTTCATTTTACTGGAGAATCCCCTTTTAAAGAGTTAAATATTGGAGTGATAAGCAAATTTCCTTTGGATTATATGCATTTTGTCTTTTTAGGCATTATGGGAATAATATGTTATCTGAGAAATATTACAACTGCAGGGCTCGGAGTTGTCCTGATATTCCTGAAATTCCTGATTTTTTAAAAAACGTCCTGAAATGTCCTTATTTTTCAAAATAAATCCTGGAATTCCTTAATTTTTTATTACATTCCTTTGAAAGTTTAATTTCAATTAATAATTTTATATTTTTCAGTTGTAAATTTTTCTTTCAGTGGAATATATTTTTTCTTTCAACTGCTTTCTATGCAAAAAGAAAGAGAAAAATTTCCCCCTTTTTTGTTCTCTTTCAAACCGGAAATAGGGTTGCCATACATTCGTCTGCGCCTCGTTTTCAGCCATTGCTCACGCATGTCTGAAGTCAAAAAAATTTAGGTTTGGGTTTACCATTAAATTCTATTTGGTGCCTTTACAGACAAAGATTCTGATTTTAGTAGTGCACAACTATTTACAATGATATCGAAATTGTGAGAATTATTGGCCTACGTTTATGCGCATGCTTGAAATGCTTATCGCGCTGTTTTGGAAGATTTTGATGAGTGTTTTGAAAAATTTTTATTAGCAAGCTCAGAATTTTCTTTTTTGAAAACATTTTTTTTTTTAAAAATGCCAAGGATAACGAAATTTTCCGACAAATGGTTGGAACTGGAAGATGGGAATAAATGCCTAATCAAGACATGGTGCCGAAGTGTTGACGATGTTCATTCTGTGGAGGGCTTCGTATGCAAAAGCAGATTCAGTGTTTCAAATATGGGTTTTAGACAAGTGCTTGCGCATGCAGATGGATTAAAACACAAAAAAGCTGTGAACTGTTACAAGAATCAAACACTATTTACTATCAAGTCATCAACTTCATCTGAATCCTCGACATCGACTGTAGTAGTGAATAACAAATCATGGCTCCCCAAAATGACATCAGAGAAAACCATTAAAGCTGAAACCATTTTAGTTTTAGTGGCAATAAAAAATAATTATTCTTTTTCATCTATGAATGATTTAGCTAACATTTACGGAGAAATTTTTGATTCCTCCATAGCAAAAAATCTCAAATTATCTGACAAAAAAGTAAGGTATATGATTAATTTTGAATTAGGTCCGTATTTCAAAACTCTTTTGTTTCGGGATATCGGCACTTCATATTTTGTTTTACTTTTCGATGAAACTACTACAAAACAAATAAAGAAACAGTTGGATATTTACATCTCATATTGGTCTGATAAACAAGGTAAAAATGTCATTTGTTACCTCGAATCACATTTTTTAGGGCATGCTGAAGCCAATAAAATTGTAAAAATTTTATTAAGTTTTATTCAAAATAATGGTTTGAATTTAGAAAAATTAATGCAGTTGTCAATGGATGGACCAAGAGTTAATTTAGCTGTTTTAAAGCAAATAAATAGTGAACTGAGTAAGCAAAGTTTACCAGTACTAATTGATTTGGGTACATGTTGCTTACACATAATCCATGGAGCACTGCGTAAGGGTATTGATAAAATTGATTGTAATATTGATGGATTTGCTATAGATATTCATCAATTTTTCAAGCTATCTCCCGAAAGAAGGGAAGATTATCATTCCTTACAGTTAGAAATACTGGAAGAAACTTTAGCTAGACATAGTTTCCTTCGTCATGTTGAGAGCCGTTGGTTAACTTTGGGCTCAGTTTGTGAGAGAATTGTTGAGCAATATGATGTTCTAAAGGAATATTTCATTGTTAAAATACCTAAAGAGTCGAAATCTCCTCTTTCTGATAGACATCTTCGGATTATAAAACATTTGAAAGACCCTAAGACTCTGGCTTATCTGCACTTTGTTTCATTTTTTTGTAAAACTTTTGAACCTTATTTACTTCTAATGCAAAAAGTCGAACCTTTAGTACATGTGATGTACAGTAAGTTAAATGAACTTGTTCGCAGTATTATGTTTAAATTTTTAAACCCAGAAGAAATCAGTGAAAAAAATGGAGTAAAGTTGCTACAAATTAATGTTGATTCAGGAAAAAATTGGTTAAATTTAAACAATATTGAAGTAGGTCATGGTGCAAAAGCAATGCTGGAAGAACTTACTGATAAAACAACATTTCTACAAAGTATTAGAAGCTGCTACATAGCAACTTCAAAGCATTTGCTTCAAAAACTTCCTATAACAAATCCTTTACTCAAAGATCTCCAGTGTTTGTCTCCTTATAATAGAAAAAAAGGAAGAGTCTAGGAGTTCATGTAGCAGATTAATTCAACATATTCCTCATGTGAATAAACCTTCTTCAGATTTTGATAAGATGAATGAAGAGTGGATTCTTGACATGTGTGAAGATGTGACTTTGATTGTGAATGATCAAAATATCTGTAAATATCGGAATGCGGTTTTCAATATAAAAGATGCTGGTGGTTATATAAAATATCCTACTCTTTCTAGAGTGGTTAAAGCATGTCTGTCGTTATTGAATGTAAATTCCCAACCAGAAAGAGGGTTTTCAACTAACAATTCTATTGTGACAAAGGAGAGAGCTTCTTTATCGGAATTAACCGTTCAAAGTTTACGGATTTGTCATGATGTTATTCGAATGCATGGCAATTCTGTTTCCTCCATTCCATATACCAAAGAAATGATGCATTATATTCAGAAATCTCATGCAGAATATGCATGATATATGGAAAAATCAAAAGATGTAACGCAATTAGAGAAGAAAAGAAAGGATGAGGAAGATGTAGAAGTTACTAGTGAAAAAAAAGTTTAAACAATCGCACCTATTAGAAAAAAATTAATGAACTTGAGGAAAAAAAGAAAAATTTGCTTGATAATCAGTGTGTAGCTCAAAAACTTTTGGATGATGCAACTAAAAAAATAGCATGTGCTATCAGTGATGATAATATGAGTGATGTGAAAGTTGGACAAATGATGCTGTCTGCTGCTGAATGATAAATTAAAAAAGTGCAAATTATTAAAAAAGTATTAAAAAAGTGCAAATTAAATAATTGGAATTAAATGCTAATGCATCCAGTTCAAAATGAACATTATTCAATGATACATAAATTAACTGTTAATTTAAAGCATTTATCATGTAACTTATTAATTTTCAGAAAATGTTCAGTATAAAAAGTTTAAATTTCTGTATTATTTTTCATATTGTTGTATTAAAAATTAAAAAACTCAGAATTTATTAAATAGTTTATTCCTTTCTAAAATGTGTTTTATGCATAAAACAGAAATTAATAAGTAAAAGTAACATTGTTTTTCTTTAATTATTGAAATATGTCCTGAAAAATGTCCTGATATTTCTTGAAAATAGTGTCCTGAAAAAAAAAATTCTGTACTCCGACCCCTGTTATTTGTTCTTGTCCTTTGTCATTGTTTATCTTATTTGTTTGTTGTTAAAATGTATAGTTTTAAGTAGTCTCCTGGATGCTAAATTTTGTATAAAATATTTTAATAATTATCAATATAAAAGTTGCTATTTTATTAATGAAATTAGTGTTTTAAAATTTAATATGCTTTAACTTTTATGTATATTTTCTTATTTTTGTTCTTTGTGTAAAGTATACTTTAATGATATATATATATATATATAATCTGTGTGCTTATATACTTAAATGTTTGTATGCATGCACACACACACACACACACACAAACATCAACATTTAAAATAATAACTTGAATATATGTATGCATCAGTTTCATGGTAAAAGTCTATTATGCTCTGCTCCAAAAGGAGCACTAAATAATTGAGTAAAACAAACTAATTTCTTTCTCATCATGATCATTTTACTGTGTTTGCTCAAAAATAAAATTAATTTTTTCTTTTACAAAAACTATCCCTGAGACACCAAATTTGAGCTATTCTGAAATCCTAAAATTCTCTTTTTATAAAAAAATCTTTATTTTAAAATTAAGGCTTTGTATGCTTTAGACTAATCCCAAGCTTTTTTATATAAAGGATACATTTATTTGGAAAGGAGGTTTATTAATAAGTATATATTAGAAGTATATATATAGAGAGAAATATTGTAATTAACCTTACAATACTTCTATATATATACTTCTAATATGTATAGTTTGCTGTATTGGAAATTTGCATGATTATGAAATAAAACGATTGACTCTAATTAACAAAAATACTTTCTCTATAAGCGTTTGAGACATTTAGTACAAAAAGCTAATCTATAACTCTAATGGGTACTTTTATTTTATAAAAAATATTTTTATCAGAAAAGGTGGAACTTGGTTATTTCCTGGTTTGATTTGTTTGTTGTTCAACTGTCATTTTTTAAGTATGAAGTCTCTAAATAACTAAGACCAACAGTTTAAAGTCTAATTCTTGATAATATTTGAATCAATAAAAACTTGAAAAGATTATATTCAAGTGTGTCAGTTTTGTCACACTAAAAATATTGTAAATGTACATTGTTTGGCTAAAGATATTTCAGAGTATATTAAAAATATGTAAGTAGGTAACTTTGTTTCAAGGATATTATACCTAAAATTCCATTGAAACTCCTTTTTTCCCCCCCTTTTATAATTTCATATATTAAAGATGTTTTATCAACTATGGATATCAGGGATATCACACTTCAAATAGTCCTTACTATTTCAATTGTTAGTTGTGTGTCCATGATTTAAAATTAATTTTGATATTTAAAATTAACCATAAGACAAGTTTGCCTTTTTGACTTAGCATTTTTAAGTATAGAACAAGAAAATTTTCAAGGAAAATGTGTGCAGTATAATATATCAAATTATTATTATTAATAACTACATTTATTTATATATTAACATCTTTTAATTGCATAATATTTAAAAAAATTATATTTCATAAAATAAATAATATATTTTTTACTAATTCTAAACTACCTTAACTCCAATTATTTAACTGATACATTTCCAAGTTAATCTGGACCTTTACAATTATCTATATTTTAAAATAAGTATTTCATTTTATTATTATATGCATTATATTCTTATGAATTCTTTCTGTATTACTTTTTGTGGGAGGTACCAAATTAAGTGTAGTAAGTCTGGTAGTATGTTCATTGCACTACCAGACTTGTATGTAGTATGTTCATTACATATATGAAAATGTAGTATGTTCATTACACAATTGTTATATAACAGGCGTGGCCAAGACGTCGACCGCGGTCAACTGGTACACCGCGAAGATATTTTAAGTAGTCCACTCGACCATCCCGATAATGATCTAGTATATTAACACTTTAATTTATTACTTATAACATAGAATCAATGAATTATTTAAAATAAAAATTTACTACAGTTTGTGCTTTAAAACCCAAAACAAACTGTGCAAAGATTTGTGATTAAAGGTTTACAATTTAAAACCTTAAACGGACATGAAGAGCACAATTAAAACATTAAAAAAAAAAAACTGTAGAAAGGTATGGATCTCAATTAAGAAAGCATGAATAGAGAAACTTCAAAAATATGGAGGAAGAGTGCATCTATAATCCAAACTGAAACATCGAAGATTTCACTTAATACTTACTTGTTTTGTTTGAAGAATTTGAAAGAAGATTCCCTGACTTAATTAGGTTGAAAGAAATACTCAATTTTATGGTATTTCCATTTAATGAAAATGTCATAATTGGTGGAATATCTGAAAAAATAGGACATTTAATAGATATTATATCTGTCATGGTCAAGGAAGAAATTATTAAATTAAGATGCGATATATTTCTTAAATCCAAAGCTTATTAATTTCTGAGGAAACGTTTCCAAATATTTACAAATATTATTTGTATTTGAAACCGTGCTTTGGATTGAGGTATCTTGGCGAATCTGCTTTTTCAACCATAAAAAAAAAAAAAAAAAACATTGGTCACATTTAACAGATGAACATTTAATTTTGTATTTATGCATTGCAATAAGTTCGTACCAGCCACAATATGATAAACTTGTCGCAAATATACATATTTCAACTAAATGAAGTGAATAGGATGGTCAGTTTTTGATATATGAATACTTTGATTATTTTCGTCAGTAAGTTTTTATTTTGTAAATATTAAGTTTTTTAGAAAAGTTACATAATTTACTATTTTTTCTTGTTGCCAAAAATAAATATGTTCGTTAATTTAGTTCTGTCATTTGTATATCGCCTTCGATTTTTAAATGTGGAGTAAAACCAAAAAGTTTGGCCACCCCTGGTATATAATTTCTTTTAAGTTTGAATAAATTTTGTTCAGGATACTTCTCTTTTTCTAAAAATTACGCAAGTCTAAGAACACATCATTGTAGTTTTGTATTAATTTATAAACTAAATATTAACTGCAAATTGAGGTTAAATATTGAGTCTCTTGAATGTTTCAGGCTGCATTTGCTTTTTGTCCTCATCATGTTAGTCATTATTTAGGCATGGATGTGCATGATACAAATACTATTTCACGAGGTATATCACTTCAGCCAGGAATGGTGATTACAGTTGAACCAGGTAAATGTATTTTGAATTTAATCTTTTGCTTTAATTTTAATTTAATTATATTTAAATATATAGGAATTGTATTATAATTGTAAGACAAAAATTGCCTAAAAAAAGAAGAGTTTGTTTAATTTTTTTATTAATTTTATAGTAGTCTAAGGGAAATTTAAATGAGATATTAATATATATGTAAGATTTTGCCCTTGTAAAATTTATTAGAGAATAAAATTTGCAAATTTTGTTTCATTTCAAAATCGTGCTAGAATAGAATTTGATTATAAATTTTAATAAATTGGTCACTCAATGTATTATCATAAATTGTGAAACACAAAACATGTGTTAATGCATTTGAGTAAACATAAGAACATTTATTAAAATTAATCTTACATAGGAATGTTTTTCATGTTTATAAGTTAAAAAATCTATTATTTGAAAAAGTGTTTCTGCAATTAAAAATTCTTATCCTCTAATGACCATTGACTATATATTTTCAGCATTACTGTTAAAATTAACAAAATTGCATAATAAAACTTTTAATTAGTCTATTTCCAAGTAAACATTTTTCAGTATTGTCTTGTTTATATCTAATCCTAGATATAAACAAGACACAATACTAAGAAAACATCAAAAGAATAAATATTAGAATTGTACATTATTTATATCTATAAATTCTCTTAGTTAAAATGTGTGCATTCTAATATTGTAATCCATGAAGCATTTCAAAATTAAGATTCTTCAACAATGATGAATAATGGAATGAATAATTGATGTAAAATGCAAAAGTCTCTTTTGCATGTGTAATTGTCCTATTGCTTATTATTTAATTATAAGTCCTGTAACTTTTAATATACATTTTCATAATATTTGTCTGTCTTTGCAGGTGTTTATATATCTAAAAACAATATGACAGTACCAGAAAAATATAGAGGCTTATGTATAAGGATTGAAGATGATATTCTTATCACTGAAGATGGGTGTGAAGTATTAACTCATGATTGTCCAAAGCATGCTGACGAAATAGAAAAATTGTTTCAAAATTCTTGTTGAGAAATACTTAAATCTTATTTACTAAAGATTTTAGTATCAAAACTTTTCTATTGTTATACAATTTATAATCAATTACTTGTTTTGTTAATAATAGATTAATGTTAAAAATAATTAAATTTAAAAAATGTGCAATTTGTTAATGTTGGAAATTTTTGTTATTTAAAATAAAATTGAAATTTTTGCAATTATTTTTATTCATTTTATCAAACATTCATCATGTATAAAGTTTTTATTAATATTTTTATATAATTAAAAATACCCAAAAGCATAAATAATGAAGTATAGTTTTTATTTACACTTTACGAATAAGTAAAGCAAATGTAATATCTGTGTAATATAATTTGATATAGTATCATAAAAAATTTTCTAATTAACAACATAATTTTCTTTATCTTTTATACAAAATATTTAAAAAAGCCCAAATTTTTCTCTTGCGATATTATTTATCATATTTAAACAGATAAAATATAATTGAAAATTTCTGATCTTAAAATTATATACTATTATGAAATTATCTGCATATTCTGATAAAATTATTTAAAATATTGATAGATATTTTATTAGTTTTATAAAAATATAATTTACAGTAATTATAAAACTTTAATTTTTAGAAATTTATATAAATTAAAATTATTTGAATTGACTATTTTTTTTTTATTAAGTATTGGTTTTTATCAATAAATTTCCCTTAATATAACAATTGATTTCTATTTTTCAAAATGGCAATAATGGAAATTTAAATTCGCGTTTTAAATAAAAAAGCAATTACGTAAGATTAAAAATTTGAACATTTTTATATATAAAATGCTTTAATGTATTCAATTTGTTAAATGCATACACATTTGTATTTTTCCCTTAATACATTTAATTAATTTGAATTTTCAGAAAAGTACATTATTATTTAAGGGCATGTTTTTTTTATTATAATTTTAAATACTTATTCAGCTAAACAAAAAATTGTTCACACCTCATTCATGATCTTTGTTTTTTATAAAAAAAAAAAAATATTGATTACGAAAAAAAATAAAAAAGGTTTCATGCAGGTTGTCACAAAACAAATTCCTAAGTTTTTCCAGGAGTTGCATGATGTTTATACTTTGATTAAATATTCTATAGTTTTCATCCTAAAATATTTGTAATTATAACACATTTTATTTTTTAAATAAATTTTTAAATTATTATGATAAATATCTTGCAAAAATTAATATAAATGTTTCAGATTTAAATTCTTGGGCAATACATAACTACAGCCTACTATCTGTGAAAAAAATTCAGAAGGTATAATTTACATGGCAGACATTAAAATGCCTTAAATCTTAAAGATAACATCCACTACATGATGTCAAAAGCAAGGTATGTACTCAACAAATGTGTATTTAATGATTATAATTTTTTTTTGCAAAAATATGGTAAACATATCTTTTGACAACTTTTTTTATAAAAAGAGTGAATTGTAAATAGTTAATCAATTTTATTATAAATTTATCTTTTAAATAGCAAATGTATTGTACTATTTAACATCCTTTCAATGATAAAAAAAAAAAATTTTTATAAGTATTTTAAAATTTAAAGACGATATATGTCTGAAAGATAAATTATACTTTTAAGGTATTGTTCCTTTATATATTGGAAAAAGTTCATTTTATTATTTTTATCTAAAATTTTATTTAATTATTACATATTTTAAGTACGATAAAGCTTAACTATGAATACTGATGTCAACCAATTAAACTTATTTTTATTTATAAAATGATTAGTAGAATAAATCCAAGTCAGAAAAGAGTAAAGAATATATGCTGTTACTTTATTTGTGCTATAAGGTTCATATTACAAAACAAAAGTTATATACAACACATAATGGAAAGAAATGTTATAGAATCAACATCAAAGTTTTATATAAGTTAAAATTTGCGTCATCCATAAGTTTTATCTGTTAAATAAGCACATTAAAAAGTAAAAATGCTCCTGATTAATATTTTATTGTTCACACTTTAAAATATGTATATTATAAAAGAAGTAAATAAAATTTTAGATTCATTTATGATTAAACTACTTGAGATGCAGCATTATTCTTTATTATTTTTTGTCTACCAA
>JAPDSC010152301.1:0-26945 GCA_026290005.1 Latrodectus geometricus
AAATTTTTGTAGTAAGAACTTTCTTATTGTTTTCTTACACTATTCTTTTATGTTACTAGTGTAAACATATTAATAATACGTTATAAAATTTACAATGAGATTTATTATTACTTTATTGTATATGTATATGAAATTTATCATTTTGAATTTCATGTAAAAAAAAATTATAAAAGTCAATTTCCAAAAGTTTAACATTTGTTTACTTTATTTATTTATTTATTTTTTTTTCTTAGGAGAAACTTATGAAGAATGGTGCAAAGGAAGATATTTCTCTTAAAAATTCTAAAGAAAAGTCCATATCTGCTATTGGATACAGTGATGAGGAATCAGAAATAGAAATAATAACTTTGGAACAACAGGGAAAAAAGAAAAAGAAACAAAAAAAAGCAAAGCCAAATTTTAGTATTTTACAAATTGAGGGTGAATCTGATGCATCTGGAGGCAACAACAGTGGGGATGAAGATGTTAATTCTGTAAATGAAAGTAAACCAAAGAAAGAACCTAGTGATTCTACTAAATCAAGTTCTAAGTCAGGTAAAAAATCTAAGAAAAAAGAAAGAAAGAAAAAGAATGATGATGATGATGAAGATTTGGAAAAATTATTAGAAGAATTAGCTTTAGAAGCTGGTGGTGGCAAACCACCAGTGAAATCAGAGACTGAACCAAAACCATTAGTAGAATCAGCACCAGTCAATGAAACAGATCAAGCTCCTGCTGAAGTTAAAGCACCTAAAGCTGACAAAAAGAAAAACAAAATTGAAACATCTCCTGAACCAGAAGTGGTAGGTGAAACAAATGAAGTTGATTCCAAAAATGATGGCGTTACTGTTAAAACTGCTGCTCAGAAGAAAAAAGAAAAGAAAGAAAGAGAAAAACTCAAGAAACAAGCTCAATTTGAGCAAGTATGTTTGTTTTTATTTATTATAATTTTGTTGAATTATTTGCTAAAATTTCACTACTCAAAATTTAATTGTCTTTATAATCTTTAATTTCTTTTTGTTGTTAAAACAGTATGATTAACTCCAAGATAACAGTTGCTGATATGTCAACTGAATGGTTAGTGCTGAAGCTTTCTGTTCAACAATTTGTGCATTTTACTTCCACCTCAGGCTCACGTTTTTTCTGTGGACAAAATCCACTGTAAATTGTAAATCTGCACACTTAGTCCCCCCCTCAGAATAATGATATATAGTGGCAAACTAACTAAATCAGTCTTAGATATGAAAATAGTTAAGATTTATTTTTAAATGTAATGGTGATTTATGTTTTTCCTTTTAAATTGTATACGTGAAAGAATTTTGAGAGTATGCAAAATGTTTACAAAATTATCATGCTAATAATAATTATTAAAATAACAAAATTTTTGGACTTTTACAATTAAACAATTCTCGAAACTAATTTTTATGCATCTCATTATCATTCCAATTGAATTATTGATTAATTTTAAAAGGATTATATATATATATATATATAAAGATAAATTAAAAATTATATATATATATATATATATATATATATATATATTATGTATTCAACTGGCTGTGCTATTTTAATTAATTTCAAAAATTGTATGAAAATAATTTTTAATTATTTTAAAATAATAGATAAATTTAAAATTATGTAAAACAATCTAAATAAAAATTTTATATATAATTTATTTTAGGCATATGATTGAATATTGAAACTAGAGTAAGTGAGTTTGCATCTGAATGACTTATGTTCTGGCCACCATTCATGGGTTCATTTCCTATTTTAGCCATAGATGTTTTTTGCAGTTCAAATGTCTCTTTTAACAATGAATCTATTGAATTTGACCTCATATAAAAAGTGATTGTTGAGCAACGAATGAAATCTAAAATTTTATTTTTGCACTCTAAACACTTCCTTACAGCCATTGAAATAAGAAAGGAAGAAAACATGCAATGCTTATTTGTGAAAAGGAGTTTTATGATTTTATGACATAAAAATATATGTTACTGACCTTTCATTTTGTTGTAAACTGTTTGAATTTTTATGATTTTAAGAATATATTCAATATAATTTTATCTATTTATAACGAAAAAGAAAGTTCGTCAAGAGTCTTTGTTATTAGGTTTTACTTTTAACTCAATTCTTCATTAATTATATTGAATTTTGTGAATTTTCCTCCCCCCAAAAAATAAATCTATTTGCTTAAATAAATATATTGAATCCTAATTATTGCTTGGTTACATATTTTTTTAGGGTAAAAATCCCTTACTGATTAATAATTATATTTTGTAAGAATCAAAAAGTATTGATACAAAATATTTATTTGATTGGCAATATTTCACATTTTCTAATGGTTATCTCATTTTTATTTATAAATTCAGTTGGTTATTTTATTCCTGAGCTGGCAATTAAATAATTTTCAGATTATTGTTGAAGGGCTTGTGGTTTTGATTTCCATCTTAGGTTTGGTTGTGTGTAGTTTTCGTTGAGAATATACACGTAAATGTTATTAAAAATTCATTTTTATTTTGTTATTGCAATGTGCTTAAAATAATTTATTACAATAAATTCTAAAATTTAATTGTAATGTTTACTATACATTTTTTACAATGTAGAAGTTTCTTCAAACTATTTAATACAATTTTATTTTAAACATTTTATGTCCTAATTTTCCTACAAATTTTTTTGATGTGGAAAGTCATTTTATTTTAATCTTATTTCATTGCTATCTAGGCATCACAAAAGAAAAAACCTGAAACAAAATCCCAAAAAGAAGAATCTCCTGCACCTAAATCAGTAACTGAAGAGAAATCAAAAGAAGATGAAGAAAAGAAAAATGATGATGGTAATTGATATTTATATTCATTTTAAATGTAATTAATGTGACAGTTTGCAATCAATATTATAAAAATCAAATGAGTAAAAATCTTTGTACATTTTACATTTCTTTTTTGTTTAAAAATCTTGCGTCTATCTTAGATGATGAAGATAGTAAAAAGAAAAAGAAGAAAAAGAAAGGTGAGGAAGATGATAAAAAAGATAAGAAAAAACCAGGAAAAAAACAGGTATTTTATTATTTCATATATAAATTTATAGTTAAACTTTGCTACACCATAACTATTGAATTCTCATCCTATTAATAATTATGTTTGTAAGTTTCTAATGAAAAACAGAGCAGTAATATTTACAAATTCATGTAAAATTTTAATATGAATTTGGTTTATTTGTCAGCTAGGCTTAATTAAAAATTCTAATTTTTCTCTTTTTATTCATTTTTATTCCATTTATTTTCTCAGAATACATATGTACATGACTCCTAAAAGATGGATTTTATTGTCTAATAATGTCTTTCTTTTAACTGAATTTACAATCATCATGAAGACTTAAAGGTAAAACAACATTGTTTAAGAATAAATATATGGAGATTAAAAATTTTCTGTGTTAATGACCTTACTGAGCTGGTTGCAGAATGATCAATGTCAAGTAGTTCACTGTCTCGAACTCCACTTTTGTCTTATAAGTTCATAAACTACTTATCCTAGTCTATGGTTTTTATTGACAAAAAATGATTTTGAGCAAGAAATTCATGTCAAAGAACTCTTTACTTTTCTTAAAGCTCATCAAGGGTACAGATTAATATTTTTTATCTTAGCCACAAATGTGAAAATTGAGGGGTAATAAGCATCCTTAAGTCTGACTACAATAGCCTAATTGCATTAGGCTCTTAAACATTTTAATATAGATGGTGTAAATTGTTTTCCTGAAGAACTTTACATTGATAGTTGGCTGTACTCTTGTATCACAAGCGGGAAATACTCCCAAGTACGCATATGGAAGGTGAGCCTATAGAAGCAAAATACTCATCTCCTGTTATTCAATAGTGGCTAGGATCAAAACCAGTACATTTCCCTCTGAAGAGTGGTTCTGCTATGATAAACTCAAACATACAGAATTCTTATACCATATGTTGGAAAATATCATAGGAGAGTAGTTATAGATATTACACAGATTTTTTCAACAATGTCTCACATGTCTGACATTTGGAAACATGAGCAAAAACAAAAATCTTGAAATAACTTTCAATTAAAAATGTAATATATTGAATTTTTATAAATTGTATTTTTAGAAGGGGATGGACAATTGTTTGCATTAATTTTTGTGTTAATTATTTTGTTAATAAATGTTTTCGATATTATGTATAAGATTCAAGAATTAACTCATCTATGTTTAGAGATTCGTTTACTCTTAAAATCTTTTTTTTTAGTTTTTTTTTTTTTTTTTTTTTTTTTTTTGCATCTGTATTTTATTTTTGACATACCAAAAAGTAAATAGAGTTTTTCCCACAGATTGTTTATCTTTTTTTTTTTTTTTTTTTTATTTTTATTTTTTAATAAATTTTTTCTTTCAAATAGACTTTTTAACTTGCAAAAGTATTTATGCTTCATTTGAACTCTCTCATTTTATTCAAAACTCTATAAAACAATAATTTGTACAATCGTCATTACTTTTTATCCAAATTTGAAATACATAATTTTTATTCTTCATATTATTCATTCTTTTTGCCCTGTTGTTTTAATCTCTGTAAAATATATTTACTTAATTTTTAGTTATTAACTATATCATCAATACTACTGTAAATGTAAATTGATATTTTTTTGTTGAGAAGATGGCTATTTACTTTTCCTTTTGTTAGTTTATTCAAACTTCGTGTGTTTATTATTGAAATGTTATAATATATAAAAATGACTTTTCATGATAATAATAATTTAATTGGTTTACTCTAATTGTTTAGATAGCTGCTATGCAAGAAGCTTTGAGGAAAATAAAAGAAGAAGAAGAGCGCTTAAGATTGGAAGAAGAAGCAAAAATTAAAGCTGAAGAAGAAGCAGAACGGTTACGTCAAGAAAAGGTAAAATATGCTTATGAATAAGTGAATCTCACAATCATTTCTATATTTTCTTTCCAAACATCTCTAAATACTTAGACTTTAATTATCACTCAACTATGCTAATTTGTAGTTAATAAGTAATGATTTTACTATTAAATTTATTTTGTATGAAAGTATGCTTTTGACATTAAAATCCCAATAATCTGATTTTAAATTTTATTTCATATGTATTTAGCTCTCTAAAGAATGTTTATTTAACATATTAAATACATTGTTCTGTTTCACAAATTCCTTGAACCTTTAATTACAGAGCTAGCATGTTGATGTGTAACTAACTTTTTTTATGCCACACAATGAAAGTAATTATTTACTGTTCTGTTACCAATTATTAAAATATTGCTATTAACTAAATCATAATTTTCAGCTGCGATTGGAGCAAGAAAAGAAAGAGAAGAAGAAACAAAAGGAAAAAGAAAAGCGAGAAAGACTTAGAGCTGAAGGAAAGCTGCTAACAAAAGCTCAAAAGCAAAATCGTGCTCGTATGGAAGCCACATTAGCTGCTCTTAGAGATCAGGGTAAGAATTAAAAACTGTATATCTTTTTAATTTGAAATATCAATCTATAGCATTTAATTAACAAATTGTCATTTGTTAAATATATCGATTATGTATATTAGTATAAAAGTGCTTGTAATGTAAATTAGGAAATTGAAAACTTTAATTTGCTTAAAACTGTTAAATTTTAAATACTTAAACTGTTGAGACCATTACTTATAAAAAAATCTTCAGCTAAGTTTCTGCTGAGTTATAGTTTCAATACTTTCTTTTGTTCCTCTACTTCTCCTATAATTATAATAATTTAATCAATTTCATAAAATTCACTAAATTTGGAGGGGAATGACAGTATATTTTGAATGAGAAGTCAAATATTTTTTTCTACTTACTATATATTTTTATGGTCATCAGAGTTTTTGAATTCTCCTTACAATTTTAGGGCATTGTGCTTAAATGTTAAATCAATTTAAAGTTTATGCAAAATTTACCCCAATTTTTCTTGCTTTTTAGGTGTTGAAGTTCCTCAAATTGGAGAGAAAAAAGAGAAAGCTCCAAGACTTGGAGATCGTAAAAAGATGACAAAAAAGAAAGTTACTACACAAGGTTAGAATTTGAACTCATTTAAATGTATAATCAACATTTATAAAATTGATAATTTCAAATTATTTACTATTTAAATCTATAAAACTGAATGAAAATAAATAATATACTGTTTAAAGAAAAGGCATTTTAATTTTTTTCAGCCGTGGCTGAAATCTTGTATATATAATTTCTGTGTTTAATGATTTATTTGCTTCGTTTGTATAATTATTTAAAATTTAATAATCTTGTAATTGCTTTTCATTGAATCATAATTTGAATAAGACAGAATATCAATTCTTAATACTATTAAAAACTAATGTTTAACTATTCAGAATAAAATATCTATAGATTCTTACAGAATTAAAATACTAATAAGGTTTGCATATTCTAATCTAATTAATCAATATTAAAATATAAAAAATTTACATTTTTTGGGACAATTTATGTCAAATTGAGGCTTATTATAAGGTCTTTCACTTAAGTCTAGTTCTCTTAAAATTAGTTTTTGGACAATTATTATTAAAAATTGTCTATTGCATTAAGATAAATTACATAACAATTTTTCCAACTAAAGTGAAGTATTAGATGAAAATAAGTACTGTAAGTCAAATTCAATCATAATTATCTTTTAAAAGAATAAAACATAAATAGAATGTCTCTGCAATCATCTAAATAGAAATTGCACTTGTATCAGTCACACACATAAAATTTGGTGTATCTGATTACCCGTAATTGGGAATGAGATTGTATCACTAAAAATGCAATAAAAAAGTGGATTTATTAGCTTTTAAAGTATTATTTCCAAAAGTATATCATGACTAAAACATTTTGTTAAACTTTGAGTAATCTAAATGTTTATCTATTAATGCAAGTAAAACATATTATGAGTAGTCATCATTCTTAGGTTTAATGATGGGCTAAGCATTGATTATTTCATAGTAGTTTAAAGTGTTGTAAAAGTAATAAGTTGTTCAAGATTTTAATTCTTTTATAAAGATAGCCTGATCATAAAGGCTATAGATTTATTGCTAATTTTATTATATTAGTATCTCATTATTCACCTTACTTTCACAAAGAAAATTCAAAAAGGGACATTAAATGAAACCTTTTGTTAAGGGAAATTGAATATTTTAGAAATAATTAAAATGCAAAGAACCTTGTTTGAAATATTGTGGTAGATAAAGCATTAAATGGTGTATGAATGAAATTGTTATTTAAATAAATAGTGCTTAATATACAAAAAAATTTACTTGTGTATATTGATAAAGTTTATGTATGTGTTTCGTACACTTTATCTTAAGATATAAAGTGGATCAAAATTTGTATAATCTAATATGTTCAATTATTGTTTTATGGAAGGTATTAATTTTGGTTTTAATTAGCATGTTCTACATCTAAACCATTTTAGATAGCTAAAAATGTTTTGGTGATGTTTGACTTCACAAAGCACACATACACTGAAGTAGTTAACACTATTTATCATATGAAACTTTTAATTATAAGTAACATGCTGTGCGACATTAATGTAAGTATTGTTATCAAACTTATTAAAAGTCTGGTAGACATATGTACCTTAAGAATAGGGAACTCACTACAATGACTGAATAAAGTTCAGGTTAGTTTGGTTGCTTATAACCTACACCCACAAACAATGAACCTGCTGCTGGCAACCAAAAAAAAAATAAGATTTGAAACATCCTGTTAAATGGTATAATAGATCATCGAAACAAAGCAGTTAATGATAAGGCTTAATTTCTTACCTTGATCATTTTAAAAGTGGGTGGAGCAGCAACATAATTTTATTTACTTGTTATGATCTAATGCAAAAGGGAATTAAATGTGGACAAAAATTATCTTTGAATATTTTTGTATTTAATGTATAATGTTTTTGATTGTTAGGTATTTCACCAATTTTATTTAATATTTGAAAGTAAATTTTAATTATTTTTATATTAGTTGTTTACTTTGTAATTTAATAGATTCTTTTTAAATACTTGTTAGAAAATTTAAACTGGGCATTGTATTAATTTCTGTACGTTTTTAGACATAGCTGTATAATGAGGAGGAATGTAGTTTTAAGAAATAATAATTTTTGAATGTGTGAATGAAAAACAAATGTACACATTGAAAAATTGTGTCTTTGATTTAAGCATTTTGATCATAGATTAATCTTGTATATTTCTTAAATGTATTCTATGATTCTTATGTAGTTTTTATTTCATTAATATCCAGATAAAATTTCTTATACTCTAAAATTGCTACTAAACTTTCTTTGGTGACTGACAGAGTTAATGTCATTGTAGTTGTGATTGATGTTGCAATTGAAAACATCTAAAATTATGCAGTTTATGTATGTAATGTAAAAAATGTAGTTTAAAAGAGACTTTTAACATGATTTAGTTGTTGGCTGCTACCATGACTTCAATTCTTAATGAATTTAAAATATCACAAGTGCAATAAGAATAATGTGGTTGAATGGCAATTATTGGGTATTATAAATTTCTTTGAAGTTAGTATCAATAGCTAATCTGAATCACTTAACTAAAATCTGTGGTGGAAATAATTATAACTGTCATATGAAAGAAATATCGGTTGTTACCTCAAAAATTATTGATTCATATCACTTAAGAGCTACTTGAAAATAGTTATAAATTGTTAAATTCAATGTCTTGTGGTAGCTATTTCTGTAACACATTTGCGGAGTGTAAAATAAATGTTAAAGATATTTTATTGTATTGTGTTTAATTACATGTTGCTTTCCTATATTTTTTAATTAAAGCATTCTAATAATCCTTAAAGCATGAAAAACAATGTTTATCTACAATAAAATAACTAGTTATGATCTTGTTTCAAAAAAGGTGAAATTTTTTTATCCATAAATGAAATTGATTTTATGTATTATAATCTTAATACTTGTGATAATTCGCTATATCATATTGAAATTGCAAATTAATTCTACCTTTCATTTATTATTATTTCCTTGATCAACTTTGCTCTTTTGTCATGATTTTTTACATTTCAGAAAGTACTCCAGAACCTGTTTCTGAAGAGCCTAAAGAAAAGGAGCCTCCCAAAACTGAGGAAGTTCAAGTTAAAGAACCTACACCTGTACCTAGTGAAGAAGAAAATGTCAAAGATGCTTGGGATGAGACTTCTTCTGAAGAAGATAGTGAAGAACAAGATGCTGTAAAGAAAGTGGAAATTGTCACTTCCAAAGCAAAAAAAGAAGCAGATTCAGAAACAGATGGTTCTAGTAGTGAGGAATCTTCCTCTGAAGAATCTGATTCAGAAGAAGAAAGCTATAGCAGTTCTGATAGTAATGATAAAAGCGAAGAAAATGCGGAAGAAAGAATTAGAAACCGAATTCAGGTATACAGTTTTAGAATTTACATATTTATACAGTAAACTGTTCATTATACTTATATTAAAAAATATATTACATTTTAAATTAACCTTTTGCAAATAAATACAAAATAAATGTTTCTATTTGGTTTTTTTTTTTTTATTTATTTATTTATTTATTTTTTTTTTATTAACTTTTATAAAAAAAATAACTTTTTTGTTTATTTCTAAATAAGCGTGTGTTGATATTTTAAAAATATATATATATATATATATATTGCTGTGAAAAAAATATTTAAAAAATGAAATTACAAAGAAATGTGTATATCACATATTTGAGCTTCTATAAATATTTTTAAAGCTATTTTTCAAATTTTGCTTTTTTTCTATTTTAAATATCATTCTCTTTTTTTAGTTATAAAACACAATATTAGGTATACCATTTTTACACACATTAGATAACTTTAAGGGAAAATTATGTAGATTTCAGTAAGTAGGAAAATATTTTATAGAAGGTTTAGTTTTAAACTTTTTATTTGGAACATTTAGTAGTTTCATACTTACATAAACAGAAACTGTTTCAATATAACGTGTATTTTTCTTAATGTATCAATATGTAAACAGCATTTTCTTAGGTTTCTGCTTGTTTTACTATCAAATAGAAATGCATGCAAAATAGAAAGCCTTGAATGATTTTACCAATATATTTATAATGACATGCATTTTATAGGTAACATAAAACTTTCAATATTCACTGAGTGCAAAACTTTTGAATACAAATTCCATTAGAGGTATGAGGCGATAAAAAAATGACAAAGCAGAAGTAGTGACAACATTTATCTTCTATTAACATTGTTAATAAACTGTTCTCTCTGTGTGTGAGAGGAGATCAAATTTACTTGCAATTTCAATCTGATATTTCCAGTATATCCATAACTTCTAATATTTTATTAAATATACAATTTTTTTACTAAAAATATTTAACTGACAGTTTTCATTGTATAATGCATTACTTATTTTTTGTGTATGAAATTTATTATGGTAATGAAATATCAAAACAAACCATTCTTTTGGTTTGAATTTAATATACTGTATTTTCCTGTATATAATCCGTGGATTATGTGTTTAAAAAGTGCCATATTTCGTTGTGCGTATTATACGCCGCTGTGGATTATCTGATAAAAAAACATTCTCCATCAGAAATGCTTACAAGAAAGTTTTGAAAGAAATACTCTTTGTTTCATAAAATAAATAATTGGTGGTACCAAGACACACCTGAGTTATTTAAACTATAATCGGCTTTGTGCAATTACGTTCAAAAACGAATTCTGTTCCTCTTAAAGATTTTACGGTTGAAATTCGCTAACGTCAATTTGCCTTGACGCGAGCTGTTTCGTTTTGAAAATATTCAAATTCGTATATCGTCATAAGGAAGCAAAAATTTTTAAGTTACACAGCAGATTTTAAATTAAAAGCTATAGCGAAAGCAAATAAAAACAATGGCGTCAAATGTGTTAATGTGAAGTGAAAAACAAAACACGCACATTATAAAAAAATTGTATTAACTACCCAATTTGTAAATAATCCATTTCTGCATTTTTTTCTATACAATTTATTAAATTTTTAATCCAACTGTGCATTTATTTATTTTATGTGACACCTATATTATCAGCAGTACATATTTTAGACTATTCGCCGGAAAAAAAAATTGCCGCGGATTATACGCCGCTGCGGATTATGCGACACATTTCCCCTTTTACTCGAAAAAACGGTCATGCGGATAATACGCCGCTGCCGATTATATACAGGAAAGTACGGTAGTTACAAATTCCTACAGTATCAATAATACAAATAAATGCTCATATATTTTGTTTCTTAAGGCATTATTATTTTATAAATTTAAATAAACTCAATAATATAATTTAAAGAACATCATTTTTATGTAATATTATAGTTTTATGATTTATAGAAAATCAGTTAAAAGTTACAATTATTTTAAAATGTGAATTTTTTTTTATATTTTGTAATCAAATTTGTTGAATAAAAATCGTAAATAACTTATAATAATTTTTCATTTTTGTAATTTAATATTTTACAGATACCATTTTAAAATATAAATTTTTATTTCAAATTTCAAGTTCTTTATACTTCAAACTTTAAATGGGTACAACTTTTTTTACTCTTTTAAATGAATTTGAGAGATTGTTCATTACCCATTCTTCCCTGAAACCAATGATTTAGTTATTGTGAATTTCATAACTTTCATCTATTTGCCTTATTTAATTTTGGTATTGCAAATTATTATAAGTTATTTGCTTCCAAATCAATAATGCTTATAAGTATTAAGTAATTCATTGTTCTAAATTGCCAAGAGATTTTAAAAATAATCTGTATCAGATAGTTTTCTAATAACTAAACATTTATTTCAAAACAATGCCTAGAGGAAAAAGCAGGTTGAAATGTGGGTAGGAAGATCAAATGAAAATAATTTGACTTGACCATTAATATATATTTCTAGATTTAATAGTCTTCATGCTTGTAAAATTACTTATTTATTTCAAACTTTAATTAAAATTGAAATATATATATAAAATTCACTAAAATTTCCAGATTCAACTTCATTATCCTTTTAAATAAAAACATTGTATTTTTTTGAATAATTCATTTTTGAACTCGGAATTTGTTTTCATATTCATTAGTTACTTATGTTTAATCTTATGCAAAACTCATTTTAGAAAAGGAGAGAACTTGCTGAAAGTAATCGAAATTTAGACAAGCTACGATCACCAGTTGTGTGTGTTTTAGGCCATGTCGATACTGGAAAAACAAAAATTTTGGATAAAGTATGTGAAATAATGTATTTATTTTTTATACTCATTTTGTAGTTAACAATCTTTTGTTAACTATAAAATGAGTACTTGACCATTAATATATATAATGAGGGCTTAAAAATTTCTTAATTTTAATTAATTAATAACAAAATGAGGGCTTAAAAATTTCTGTTGATTGTCAGTTATTTTTTATACATTTGTTGTTCAGTTATGTTTTGTACATTTTATTTAATTAATTGGTTTTTTATATTGTTTTATGCTTGAATTATCAGATAATCGATTTTCATGTAAAAGTAGCTATGTATGGAAAACTTTCATTTTTTTTTTATTTAATATCATAAGCTTTTATATTTAAAAACGTTTCCCTAACTACTTAGTATTGCTTTTAAATTAATTTTTAATTGTCAAGATTTTAAAAATGCTTTTACATTAAATTTTAAATAAAATTTATACTTTTAATTAAATAAAAAATTTAAATATAGTTTTGCACTAGTTTTTAACAATTCACATAAACATTAATTATTAATTTATTACAAATATTTTCTTTTAATTTGTATTTTGGTAAAACATGGAAATGTCTCAATGATATGTGTATATAAATAATATTAATTTTATAATATCATTCAAAAATTAGTTTTTCTTATTTAAATATTTTATGTTTAGAAAGGTTTATTATTTTCATTAAAATTGTGTCAGTTTATTATGTTTTCCATCTTTTTAAAAATTTATCTTTATTTATTTAACATTTATTCAATAATAAAAAAAATACAAAATTTTTTCAAATGATAGCATCAACCAATATTTGTTATCTCCAGAAAAACTTTCTTATAAAATCCATTATTTTAAAAGCTTTTAACTTCATAAATAATTTGCATTTTCTAAGAAGTAAACTGCTTTAAAAGGTATAAAACATTTAATGTTTTATTTAGTACTTAAAAAAGCTGGATTTTTTATATAAATTAAATTTTTCATGCCCCCAAAAATTTTATTATTTTTATTGAAAATAATTTCTTATATGTTATCTGTTCTTCACTATACATAAACATTATTTATTCTTAAATTTATTTTTACTGTAATTAAAACTTAAATATTGTTATCAATTGTTTATTTATTTATTTATTTATTCTAGATTCGCAGTAGTAATGTACAAGATCATGAAGCTGGTGGCATTACTCAACAAATTGGTGCCACTATGGTTCCTCATGAAGCTCTTTTAGAGCAATGTAAATTTGTTAAAGGAGTAAGTGGGTTTTTTTTTTTCTTTGTTACTATTATTTAAATGTTTTTCTATTCATGTTGATATACATCACCCATCACCTGCTTGTGTAAAAAATATAACTTATCAAATGTATTTTACTTTAATAGATCTAACAATTTTGTTTTTAAATTATTGCGCAAAGGAAGATCCACTTTTTATAACATAACAAAACTCAAATCTGCAATGCTTCTGTGCAGATGAATACTTGGGTTCCATTTTCTTCAACATCAAGAAAAGGCATACAACTGTGAATGGCAATATAGAATCCTCCATTTATTATATGTTTTTACATTTCTAGATAATTTAATAACATTCCTCCAAAACTTCTTCTGCTCTTGTTATTTTAAAAAATATGTATTAGATCTTTTACATCTAATACTTTTATGCAGTCTGAGGGTGTACCTCAAGGAAGTATTTTAAGTGTTATTCTTTTTAATTTATATATTAGTAGCATCTTTCATGACCTTTCACCTTCCGTTAATGGCATGATGTATGTGAATGACCAACAAATATCTTACCAAGGGTCAAACATGTGTTTAATTGAGAGATAATTACAAACATCTGTTAATAAAATAGCTGCATGGTTTGTAAAGAGTGGCTTTATTTTGTCCATTTTTGCACGAAGACCAATTTTCATAATAATCCTTTTAATCTATCTGAATGACTCTCCAATATATATGATCTATGAGATAAAATTTCTCTTTGTAATGTCTGACCGAAGGCTAATCTTTGTTCCACATATATTATATTTACAGAAGAAGTGTAAGAAAATACTTAATATCCTCTAGGTGCTTTCCAATACATCTTTGGGAGCTGATCGCATATAACTCCTTCAAGTCTATCAATCATTCATTTTATCTCGTATTGACTACAGATTTGTTGTCTAGCTCTGTTAGATCTTCTATTTTATGCAGATTAGAACTGCACGTCACCCATCCAGAGTCTTAATGCAATTAGCGAACAATTGCCTTTAGACTTGAGACTAATGCAGATTATTACACAATAATTACATCTGACATTCGTCATTCCTTATGTTCCTTGGTTTCTACTCCTGTACTGAAGAGATAATACGATGCCCATTCTTATAGCATTTTGTAAAATATATTGCATAGCATGTCCTTTTTGGATCTTGTGCCACAAAACCCAACCAATCAATTAAAGAATATTGAAACTAATTTGGAAAAAAAAGTCATAATGCATTTTTCAAAAAGATTTTAAATTGTTTTGAAATAAGCCTACCTTTAATCTAAATTAATAGTAAAATAAATAGTAGTTGTAGTAAAAGATTGTCTTTTTTTAAATAGAAATATTCAGTAAACTATTAATACGTTGACATCTTCCTTACAAGTGGAAGGTTAAAAAAGAAAATTTAATTTGTTAATTATTTTATACATTTCAGATATGATATTTATTATATTCTGCTTAATGCTAGAGGATCTATGGAATTACTAAAACTATTATAAACTTCTAATCTTTTATATTTCAGATAATATTATTTAGTTCATATTTCTCGGAAATAGCTATGTCATTAATGAGAAATTTTTAGTTCATTTTTCCAGTTCTACACACAAATTATTTTTTAAATTTAATGTTTAATTGATGTAAGTAATAGAGTTTAATACTGGAAATCATATTTCAGTTTTCTGACATGGAGTTGAAAGTTCCTGGTCTCTTGATTATTGATACTCCTGGACATGAATCTTTCAGGTATTTTCTCATCATAATTTTCTTAATTTATTTTGTTTCAAGCATATTTGTTTAACAAGAATAAAATAATATAATAAAACATATCCACAAATATTCTAAATTAACATTAAAGTATTTCTTTAACTGAGTGAAAACTTTAAAATATTGAATGTGTTATATATGAAAAACGTGAATTTTTTGTTCTCAAGTAAAAAAATTTTGAGTTTTGTAAAATTTATATATAGGTTAGTTAGGGTTAAGTTGTGTATTTTTTAATGTAAGATTGTTATACCATTTAGCATTTAAAATTATAAAAAAAAAAAAAAAAAAAATGTCAAATATTGGTTAGTAAATATTTCCAATCTCAAGAATGTATCTTAAAATATTTGCACTAGAACCTGGAAGGTAACTTATCTGAGTTATGAATGAGAATAATGTTTAAGGGTTGAAGCATTTATATTAAAAAAAAATTTTAGTACAATAAACACGCATATTACTACTGTTGTTGTATAAAATTATTTCTGATTTTGCGACTAACCATCTAAAGCATTATAAAAAGAAAAAAAGTAGACAAATCAATACATATGCATTTCAACAACTTTAATTGGAAATTTAAATGTTTTTTTTTTTTTTTTTTTTTTTTCCTCTTCTTAATAATTAAGTGGATAATATTTAAGATAATATAAACAAAGTGAATGTTCAGTAAATATTCCAGCAGTTTTATTAATATTCATTTTGTAATTGTTCTTTTGATCTCTTGTAAAATATTTTTAATAACATGCTGATCCAAAAATTAATGGGAAAAAAACATTCTTTTCATATTTTAGCTATGTTCCATAAGCTGTATGAAGCCATTTGAATAAAATTTAAAAAATATTCTAATTGTTTAATTTTATATTTATGTGATATGAACAACTTGTAACAATTTATTAAAATTTTACCTATACTTTGTAATGAATTATAATTTAGCATTTCACTTTTATTTTCAACTTCACAATTGTTTTTTAATTCATCCACTCTTTTGACGCGTATTAGGGTTTCCATAGATTGTTAAATTGTGACAGAAATTCTGCATTACAAAACTAATTTTAAGGTGACAAATCTAAGTTTTAATATCATAATTTTTGGTTACATTTTAGATTATTACAAAACTTCTATGTACATTAAAACTCATATAGTATTAAGTGAAAGTTTGAGAAAGTTGTTTTGAAGTTCATAAAAAATCAAAACACATTTTATTGCTTGCATAATCTAGAAACAATAAAATAATTAGTTACATATATTTAGGGTAAAGGAATCAATTAGTGATTTTATGCAAACAGTAAAATATGTATATATTTAAATCACCGGAAACACTTTCTAGTTCTTTAAACGAGAATTTTCTCTTACACCTATATCTTTTATTCATTTATCATAGGAATATTTAGCTTCTGAAATAATACTTTCTCATCACAATAATCTAGATTTAGGATTTATCTAAATAAGAAATGCATATGGAAAAATCCAAAGGTTATATAAATTAAAAGCCAAGATAATATAAAAATGAAATTTTACTAAAGTCTTGTCCCCTGTTAAGCAAAATATCTCTCACTTGATAAACAAAATAGCAAAGATGTGTGGAAAAAATTAAAGATCAAGATTCGAAACTGTATTTATCTAAAGTCTGTGATACAGAGGGTTACGTAGTAATCAATAAACTCCAGAAATAGCTTCTATGCCTATATTTATAATTTTTTTTCATGTTTTTATTGATTAATGTAATTGATATTTTTAAAATGATCTGCAATTGCTACTAATACTTTCAACTTTATTCATTGTTCACTTTGAAATGCATTACCTTCCTATTTAAAATTTTAACCAATATCTTATAATATACTGAATGACATTTACAATTTAACATTAATAGTTGATATCATTTTATTTAAAGAAATTAAAAATTTTATATCTATGAATTTGAAATCCTTTATAATATAATTTTGTATGTATTTTTTTTTTTAAGCAATTTGAGGTCAAGAGGTTCTTCTCTTTGTGACATAGCCATTCTTGTTGTTGATATTACTCATGGCTTAGAACCACAGACTATAGAATCGATTAACATGCTGAAACAAAGGAAAACACCATTTATAGTTGCATTAAACAAGGTAAACAACTCTGCTTTATAATTAAACTGAATTGTACTGAATTGTATTAGAAGCAATTTAGATTTTGATGTTCTCAAACTGCAGTATGGTGATAGTGAAATTCCATCGAAACAATTGCACTTACAAATAAAATTTTTACACTTTATATAAAGATTATTGAACTTTTTTAAATAAGTCAAGATAGTTGCCCAAAATCTTAAAACAGTATTGTTATGAAATGTTTTACCATAGTTAATTCCTACATTTCATTATTCATCTTATTTTTTACATAATTTAACTATAATTGTTTAACAACAAGTGTAAGACTACCTTTTATTCATTTAGTGCTTGATTGTTAAGATATATTCAAATCATTATAAAAGCAGTTCACTCTTTTTATTTTGTCTCTAAATTGAATATGAAATATTTTGTAAACATTCATAAAAAAAAAAATCATATATGTGGTGTGAGGTTAATTAAACAAAGTAATTTGTGTAGAACAGCATTTTTTGCTAGTAAAAATATTACTATTTTAAAAGCTAATAACTTCCAATATAATATGCTATGAGCTTCATTATATTCTAAAAAATATCTTTCAGTTTATTTAATGAGTTATGATTTTTTTAAGTTGTGAAAATGTTTTATTTCATATTTGACATTAAATTTAAATTTATTAAACAGATTGATCGAGTTTATGAATGGAAGACTATGAAGAATAAAGATATCCAAGATATTATTAAAAGCCAATCTCGATCTACCAAACAATTTTTCGATGATCGGGTAAAACAGATTATTCTTGAGTTTGCCAATCAAGTAAGTTAATGCATTTTTATTGTAACACTATTATAAGCTATATATGTGCATGCATATATATATATATATACACCTAAGTCTGTTTTTACACGGTAGATTGGTTCCAGAAGAAGCCGTGTAAAAAAAAAAAACGTGTAAAAAAAGACATTGATCTTATACAAAAATGGGTGATTTGTTCCTAATCTCTAAAACCTATTAAAATTAGTGAAAAACAAGAATTTTTAAGAACAAGAATTCATGTTTATTTTATTAAATCAAATATATAATGCTTATTTTCACAAGCATAATAATTAATGATAAAAAAGATATGCACTCTAATCTTAAAAGTAATATAAATTAAATGTATGGCAAGTTCAGGAACTAAAAAACTATGTTGTGAACGAAAAGAATAGGTTATTCAATTTTTAAGGTAAAAAACAAAATAAAATAGAATAAGTGATAATCATAAATACAACAACATAAATTTAATTGCTGTCGTCATCAGTTATTCGTAAATAACTGAATAAATACAAAATATTTTTTGGCTTACCTTTTATCTTAATGCGTTAAAATTAAATTTAATGGAAAATCAAATTTGCCTGCAAAAAATTTCTTTACCAAACACGTCTTATTGCATTGACAGTTCACAAAATATTAACACGTTTCAATTGCTCTGACCAGTAAATTTTATTGTATGCACATAATGGGAATTCCCCTACTTGTTTGTACGCGCTAAAGGGGAATTCACTTAAATCTTTAAGCTAGTGTTCGCAAACTATCGATACTATCGATGGTTTCAGACTTTTTTCTTTCATAAATACTTTTTTGTGATATGAACATACTTCGCAAAAATTAAATTTGACAAAAAAATTTTAAGTACATAAAATTTCAAATCGTGCTAAATGGAATAAAATCGTGTAAAAAAATTAAAAATATTCAATTTTCAAACCGTGTTATATCAAAACCGTGTACAAAAAGACCGTGTAAAAACAGACTTAGGTGTGTGTATATATATATATATATATATATATATATATATATATATATGATATTTGGAGAAAATATTTCTGGAAATTATTTTTTATTTTTTAAAATTAAAAAAATGAATGCAGTCAAGCTCTGTTATGGAAGTTTAAATTCCAAATACTTTAAAAAACAAATGATAATTTTTTTGATTGTATAAACTTAAAACTTAGACTTGCAGCCTCTCAAGTTTACTATATTATCTGTATTCAAGACCATAATACATTCTAATTCTGCATAAATATCTATATAATTAAAAACTACTGTAGTGTCATTATTATTTAAGTGTCTAACAAAAAGTTAAAAAATTGTGTGAACATTGTATTCACTTTTAATTCACAAATATTTGTAAGCAAAACACTGAAATTGATTTATATTGTGTTCCCCCCCCCCCATTCTTTTTTTTTTAACAGTTGCTGATATCAATAAACTATAAAGCACATTCTTTATAATATTATTATTCATGAATGATGGCTGTGTGGTGAACATTCTGACTCCTTGGCTGTTGGTTTCTGGTCTTGAAATCCCAGTTCAGACATAATTACTAAGCATTTTTCACATTTTGATTTATTAGTTTTTGTGGCAAAAATTCTCCAAAACTAATTAATCATAAGGTGAAAGGGGGTGATGAGTTATTATATTTTTTGTTGATACCTTATAAAATGTTATTTTTATCATCTTCATGTGACAAATTTTACTTTAATTTCTTAATTGATTTTTCTTTCAATATCTTCAAATAAGCATATTTATGTCTGTTTTTAAATTTGTCAAATCATCTGTTATTAGATAAATTATCTATCTAAATTTTTGTACCGATTTCTCATCCTGTGCTATTAATGTTGTCTTATAGCGTGAAAAATCAATTTCACAATAGTTTTGAAAACAATGCTGTAATGTTTTTAATATATTCTTTGTGACTCTTTTTTCAATTTTGTTTCCACTAATGAGTCTGTTGTTAATCTGCTGCAGATTATTCTCAAAGACTTGTTTATTTTTCAAAATGTTGGTACTGTAGGAGATACATGTCCATATTTTTAATCACTTTTGCAGTAAATTATATAAATTCTTATTGATATTTAATGCTTTATTTTCTTTTTGTGCTTGCCACTACTAATTAAATAAATCAGTTTTTTTGGATGTTAATTGTAATCCATTATGTATGTAACTGTTGATGTGCTATTCATGAACCCACAAGAGTTTTAATTTATGGTTTCAATTGTATTATTTAATGCAATATATATTAAAAGATTTTATGACATGAATTTGTTAATATTATTGTTTTGCTGTTTTCAAAAAAATGTAAAGAAGCAAATTTACGATTTAAATAGTTTATTTTAACCAGAATTTTGTAATGATGAACACGATTATTGAATTCTTGTCTGTATTCTATTTTATATTGGATAAGAAAAATAAGTGATTTATATTTACAGTCTTTGAATGCCGTCCTATATTTTGAAAATCAAGATCCTCGTTCATACATATCCATGGTACCCACATCTGCAATGACTGGGGAAGGAATGGGCAATCTAATGGCCTTAATTGTGGAACTCACTCAAACTATGATGGCCAAACGTTTGATGTTTTCCGAAGAACTTCAAGCTACTGTATTAGAAGTAAGAAATTTCGTTATTTTTCTTTGTATATAAAATTGACTGACATTTTCTATGTGTTTGCTCTTAAGTAGATTAAAAATCACAGTGCCAAATTGATAATTAAATTGTTTATTGTTTTGGGTTATGCATGTTAATATCATATGAAATGCTTTATTTTTATTAATTTGCTCGCTCTTTGGCAAAATTGCTTGTTTAGAAATTTAAATCAAGTTGAAAAATTATAATAAAATTAATTATGCTCTATTTTCTTATAATACCATTGAATTCTATCTCTAGTACATTGAAAAAGTTGCGATGAAATCTTAGAATTTGATATAAACTAATGTTATTAAATTGAATATATGACCAATATTATAATTTTTCTACTTCATTTATTTTAATACTATTCATATTTTTATAGGTTAAAGCTATAAGTGGTTTGGGACATACAATGGATACTATATTAGTAAATGGCAGATTGAGAGAAGGAGACAGTATTATATTTGCTGGGTATGATGGACCAATGTGCACTCAAATTCGATCTCTACTAATGCCTCAACCACTTAAGGAATTAAGAGTAAAGGTTTGTTGATTTTGTATATATTTGTCTTTTATAAAATGAACGTGAAAATACAACAATATAGAATTGCTCTTTCTAATGCATATTTTCATCAAAATTATTTCTATTGAAATGATACATTTGTATGACAATATATGATTTTGTTTTAAAGCATTTTAAAATGGACTAATTTAAGTACATTTTTATTTATAATCTAATTAATATTAATGTGATCCATAAACTGTGAGGAAATAAATCGATTCTACTTATTATTTATTTAAGGAAAATTTCCATTTTTATTCCTTTTCTATGTTGCCTTTTAATAACAGCAGTTTGTCTTTTTCTCCTCTAATTTACTCAATTTCCTTTTCTCACTTATAGAAATTTAACTTTAATATTAATTTCTTTTTGAAAAATATATAAGAATCAATAACAAAAATTTACTGTATACAATTTAATTTAAAGTTTCCTGCTTTTTGTAGAAGAAAGTTAAAATATTATAATATCAATGAAGATTATGAATTCTATTAAGATGTTAGTTTTCATAAGTATAAGAAATTTTACTGAAGGAACTCTTAGAAAAATGACTATTCAGATCTCAGTTATCCACAAAATAATTTAAATAACTATGTGCTAATTACTAATAAGTGTAAAATATAAAACAAAATGTGAAGTAATCCAAATTTACTTATTTTTTATTCCTTTTGTTATTTGCAATTTTCTGATTATAAAAATACTTATTACAAAACAAACATTTTAATTATGTTATATGTGATTAGATAAGATAATTAGTTCAAACTGATCTACAATCATATACTTTGTGATAGCATTTTCTAATTTTTTTTAATTCTTAAATGTCAAATAAAAAAAAAACCAATTTAATGTATTGTAGAAAATTAAAGAAAAATCTGGAAATTAATATTATTGGCATTAAAAACTCAATAAAAAATTTTTTTATAATGGTATAACTTGGGTGGGAATGAAATATTATGTAGTGACATGAATTCGGGCAATCTCTAAGAAATGTAGTTAATGTTGTTGAAACAGCAAAGAAGTGATTTCAAGGTTATAGAATTAATTCCAAAAAATAGGAAATGTTTGGTTGGCTTGGACTAGCTATCACAGCCCATGCAAGTCTACTATTTTAATGCTAATAATTTATTACTAGTAGGTTAGTTTACTATTTATCAATATGTCAACTTGATATTAATTTAAGTACAAATTTTTCTTTTAGACTCAATTTATTGAGCACAGAGAAGTGGAAGGAGCTCAAGGTGTTAAAATTTGTGCTAAAGACTTAGAAAAAGCCATTGCAGGTCTTCCTCTTCTAGTACCAAAAAGACCTGATGAAACAAAAATACTAATGGTAATTTTAGCTTTTTATATTTTTAAAACTAAATCTAAACTTCATCATTTTTAAGACATTCAATTGCTTAAATTTATATCGAAAATAATTCGTTTCTCTTATTTTGAAAATCTTATTATTTTAAATTTTCCTATTAACTTTATTCAAAATTGTTTCTATTGAGTACCTTATTACTGATGTCACAATTGTTAACAAAATATTTGGAATATATTTTTGGAGGAGTTTAACTTTTGCTTTACATTGTGTCGCAAAGGCAACTATTTTTTGAAAATCATGAATTGTATAACCCTTAAGTATTTTTAAAAAGTGAATATTGTGAAAAGTTTTGTAATGATAGAGAATGTTTTGCAAAAAATATTTTCTATCATTACAAAACTTTTGATATGGTACTTACAATGATCTGAATTTTTGAATTGTAATATTTTTTATATTAGAATTTGTAACTTCGCTTTAAAATATGTACTGTCCTTTTCGTTTTAATTTTATAATTCCTTTAACATTCCATTAGTAAATTCAGCTTATTAAAAAAATATTAACATTAAGAGTAGATGATTTAAATTTTAGAATGATTATATTTGTTGTGTTTGAATGATTTTATATTATAGTTATTTTGAGAGTAAAAAAAAACTTTTGCTCATTTTGTGTGTAGATTATCTGAAGTCTCCCCCCCCCCCCCCCAAAAAAAAAACTTAGAAAAATCAGGGTTTTTTTTTTTTTTTTTTTTACTTTCATGTAACATTTAACTAAAATCATGCATCTTTTAATAAAAGTGATGTGTGAATTGCATTTCGAGATCATCATCAATCTTTATATTTTATAAGAAAAGCTTATGTTATCTACGGGATACTTAATTTTAGATTTATTTTGATGAATTATAAATCTTTATTTTGGAATTTTTTATTTCTTTAGTTCCTCCTCCCATTTAGTTCACTTTTAAAAATTAGTATCAATAAACAATTATTTAGCCATGCATTTCCTCTCATTATCTTAGAAAATAAATTCAAATATACGAAATATGTGTTATTTTAAAAATTAAGGCATTTTGTTTTTAATTTGATTATTTTGGCTTGCTAACTAATTGATGAGATTATTTTGAATATTCATATATAATAATGATATTTAATTTTTTTAAAAGATAGAACTTATTGATCCATTTGTAATACAGTAATTTGTATTTCTTACTTATTTTTAAAACCTTTTTATACATCATGTAACTGCAGTATAGGAAAAAAATCCTTCTGTATGATTTTTTACTTTTGGTAATAGTATGGGTTTTTTTATTTATTCAAAAATATTTTTAATATGATGTAACTGATTATAAAAAATAGTGCTGAATGCCTTTAATCACAAATTATTTTATAAAATTCAGTTCTAATATCAATGCATTTTTAGGAAGAAATGTCAGCTATGTTTAAAGAAACAATGAATTCCATCAAAGTAACAGGAACTGGAGTTTATGTTCAAACTTCAACTTTAGGTTCACTTGAAGCTCTTATGGAATTTTTAACCGAGTCAAAAATACCTGTAAGTCATTTTTATCTTTAATTCAAAATATCTATTTCTAAAAATTGGAATTTCCATTTTTCCTATCTTTTTAATGCGATCTTGTAATATCTTATGTAATGTGATCTATTAACATAAAATATGATCTTATTTTATATTTATAGTTACTCATACTGTGAATTGGAAAATTAACTAAAATAAAAATGCATTTTAGAAAAATGATAGAGTTTATTTTCTGCAAAACTAAATTTTAACATTCTTTTCTACAGGTTTCTGGTGTGCGCATTGGACCTGTTACCAAAAAAGATGTTATGAAAGCATCAGCAATGTTAGAACATGACCCTACGTAAGTGTTTTAGGATATTCTTCATCTATGCTAAAATAGATTATTCTTTTAGTAATTTTTTACATTATGGAAACTAGTAAAAAAAATAGAAATAAAAAATTGCTAATGTACTTTTAATAAATATTACCAAAAATTAACTCAAAAAATATATGTATGATGTATTTGGTTTAATTTTCTTTTTTCAATTTTGGTGATAAAAAAAGGGAAACGTTAATGTAATTTTGAAGCTTCATTATAAAGGTATGGTAAAATTATTTAAAGTTTTGTAAGCATGTTAATATCTTTAGTTTTTCAAAATAAGCAAGCCTATTTTTTAGTTTTCAAACGAAAATCTTTTACTCTTCTTTCTTATTTTAATGTTTTCATTAAAAATCTACATTAATATAATGAAGTAGTAGTAATTGAATAAATCTTTCAGCATATATTTATTTTTAGTATTTAATTTATTATTATTTATATTGAAAGGAAAAGAATGAGAAATTTTTTAAAAGGTAATAAATAGAGTTATTTAAGCTCCAAAACTGTTGAATTATTTTTAGTGAAAAAATCAATCACAAAAATAAAAAAAAATTCTGCTTCTTAGTTTAAATTGAAATCAAAAATGAATAAATAAAATCTACAATGTTTGTTAAATCTAATGCTTGTAGCTTCTATGATAAATGATCCAACAGGGGAAAAACATTGATTTAAATATTATTTTTAAAAATATCCAGTTTTATTTTTTGAGTGATGAACATTTTTCTGCTGTATTAAGCTTTTTGTGATACATTTTGTTGTGAATATTTAATTTTTTGCTGAAACATGTGTATTTACAAAAAGAACTCAAATTATTTAATATCATTTTTAAATAGAATTACTGGTCAGTTCTAAATATTGAAACAAATAGTAATTTTTTATTACTTTATAAAGTTTAAAAAATAAATAATCTTCTTTATTTTCTTATAAAGACATTTAACAGATATTAAATAATAATAAAAAATGTATTTCCAATGTATAATTGTTTTTAAAGAATGTACAAAAAATCTGAGTTTCACCAATTATTTAATTTGAGTTTCAATTTTTATGAGATTTAAAAAAAAAATTTTTTTTGATTTGTTCCCAAAATTTGGCAAACATTTACTGCTGTTTTTTCTTTTTTCTATGTATCTATTTTTTAATGAATATATTGAAACTTAATCGTGAAAATTAATTTCAATTTTATTGATTTTATGTGATTAATCTGAGATTTGCAAATTGTGTTACTGAATTACAATTTCATATTTATCTTTCTAACCTGAAACTTTTATTCATAGATTGAATTTTCTAGTTTATTTACTGTTATGTTAAATATCTTTGAACTTTTATGAAAACTTTATTTAAAAAAGTAGCTTTATGAAGTACCATTGCAAAGGTGCTTGTTGGTACTTATATAAAGCTTCTTGTTTTTAATTTATTTCTTTAAATATTTTCAGCTATGCTGTGATCTTGGCATTTGATGTCAGAATTGAAAGAGAAGCTCAAGAACTAGCAGACTCTCTAAATATTAAAATATTCCATGCAAACATAATTTATCATTTGTTTGACATGTTTGTGAACTATAGGACTGAAATTAAAGAAAGGAATAGGGAACAATATAAAAACATCGCTGTATTCCCCTGTAAACTGAAAATTTTACCTCAATTTGTTTTCAATTCACGTGATCCTATTGTGATGGGTGTGTCTGTGGAAGCAGGTATTTTGAAAGAAGGCACGCCAATATGTGTCCCAAGTAAAGAGGTAAATTGATTAGTTTAACATCAAAATGTGTAGAATATTGTATTTAGTAATGATTCGTTAATTTTTCTGTGTAACTGAAATGTTGTGTATATGCAATACTGAATTATTTGTAAACTTAATGTTTTTTCTAAATGAATTTTTCTGATTTATGTATAAATGCTTCCTTTGCCAAATCAATTAACTCCATGAAACAAGCTCAAGAAAAAGAAACTTTGTTACATTTTTATATGTATGTATGATTTTTGTGGTGTGAATTTGTGTTATAAATGAAATTTGTCCTGAATGTTATATTTTATTTACAGCTTTGTAATCAAAAGTTGATAAAATTCAGGTAGTTGAGTTAATCAGTTTGACTGATGAAGCATCTGTATACATTAAGAAATAATGTTAAATATTTTGTTTGCTTTAATATTTAAATTGTTTTAATCATTTCAATGTTGTAGAAAATGTTTCGCATGGGAACATTTCCTTTTTAGAATATATTTTCTCTTAATTTATTCTTTCAGTACTAAATTCTTATATCTCCTGTATGTGTTAATTAGAAAACAAATTTTCGGCAGTCCATAAGAATGTTAGAATTTTTAGTTTATGAAAGTAATCGTTTTTATGTATGCATATTTATTTAAGTTCCTTTTGAAATGTACTATAAGGGTGCATTAGCTTATTTATTTCTGAATAGAATAGTGCTACTAAATTATGTATATATATACATTGATTCTTCAATACTTTGATGATAGATTTCATAAACTTTGAAAATTTAACAGAAATTTTCAAAGTT
>JAPDSC010152308.1:0-12365 GCA_026290005.1 Latrodectus geometricus
AAATCGTCGTTTTGATTTTATCATTCATAACTTCAATTTCATGATGTAATTTATACATCAATTTATTGGCTTAGTAATTATTTTAAATTAATATTTGATAAATTAACTAATTATTAGATAAAAGTTGTCATTTTCACTTAAAATATTAGGTTGGGGGAAAAGTAATCCATTCTTTTTTCGGTAGACGTCTACAGTGATCGATATCTCGTGAGGTATCTATCAAACAATTTCTGATTTATGCTCGTTGGAAAGGTGACATTTGACACTAAAATATCCTCTTGCGGTTTTTTGTTTGATTCATTCAGTTACGAGTACAAGGTTTTAAAAATGGAAGACAACAAACAGAAAATACGATACATTTTCGTTTTTCTCTTGTAACGGCGAAAAAGATAGCCGGGTGGCTAAAATTGTGAAAGGTGTTTATCGTCCTATATAAGACTGTAACAACCAGTTACGTACAATTTTTGTTTCGTCGATTCCGTTCGGGTATTTTTGATGTTAGAGATGCACCTCGCATGTGGATACAGCACCGTCGAAAATGTCTATAAAATATCAAAAATGATCGAAATTAACCGCATATCAGCAGTCGTAACGCGCAAGACCTAAAAATCTGTTTTAAACCTTTTTACAAAGTGAATCCAAAAGAAGTTACAGAAAGTTCACGTAAAAATAATGGATTTCTTTTTCCCCAACCTAATAATACATTTTAAAAAAATTAATAAAGATTACATTAGAACTATTATCATTTTTAAATTCAATAATTCAAATAAAATTTCAAGGAGTTATAGAAAATCCATGATTATAGCTACTGAAAGAATCAAATCAACCACTTATAAGAGCAGGAGATTTATGAGAAATCCCTCGCGAATTCTTCTCAAAAGGACGACAAGAAAGGAAAAATTCCAAAATCACGGCGACGTTCTCCGAATTAGGAAACGAAAGATTTCTACTTCTATGTTCAGCCTCCCTATAAGAAACAGGTTTTACCAACCGCATACGTGGAGTTCGAACTCTCATTTGTTCTTTCAGGCGAGAAATGCGAAATTGCATTGATGCGTGTCAACGAGGAATCTTTTTAGAAGATTGACCCATTCTTACGATTCTTACTTGCAAATTCAGTACTGTTCATCGGTTCGATTCAAACATTGAGTAATTATGTGTTATGGATATTACTTTTAATAGCGTATTTAAAGAAGTACAATATACCAGTAATAATTTCTATGCTGGAAAAAAATTCTAAACTTATTTTAATCATACTGTTTTTTATCAAGAACAAAATGTCATAAATTTTAAAGATATTCCTGTAACAATTGATGGAAATTCTGTATTTTTATCTGAGTATTTGTATATTGATTTTTGCGATACTTAGTTTTTTCTTTCTTTTTTTTTTAACACTCTTGGCTATATTTTCTGTGATACTTAGAAAAAAATTCTTTTTCTTTTCTTTCCTTCCATTCCTTTCATTTTTTTTTTTTCTTTCTTGGTTATGTTCTATTTCAAATGCTAAGATAATATTTTTGTTACTGAAAATCATGAAAATTTACTTATGATATATTTTAAAGTATTTTAGTTAATAATATAGGAATTTAATAAAAGATAACTATTTGTTACTCTTAGAATATTGTATATTTATTTTCTTATAATTTTATTATTGGAATTTTTAGTGTATTGAGGGAAAAAAATCGTAAAATTATAAATAAAAGATGAATACTTTACTTATATATGTACATTTGTAAGAAAATTGTTAGAATAATTTTAAAAAATACTAAAATTTAAAAATAATAAACAATTTAAGAAACTGAATAATTTTAAAAAAATCTTTAAATTTCGAATACCTTTTATTTAAATATATCTCTTCATGCAAAGCACATGTTATGATTCGCATCTTTTGGTTTTGAAATTTCTGCTGCATTAAGTTTTACTAACGGAAATTTGTTTTTCTTTATAATAACTGTATTAATAAATAATCTTCAGAATATTTTTTGCTTCCTTCAATTTTTCGACTCACTTTTATAAAATAGAGCAGGCTTATTTTGAAGCTACGGGTAATTTTCTTCCATTTCATCGGTTTACTTTTCTGTTAATTATCCTCATGCATGACTTGAAACCAACCAAATAGAATTTGTATCTCTTAACTTCAAAAACATTAATAAAAACTTTTCTTAGAAAAATTATTGAAGTATTTCATTGGAAAAAAATAATATCGAACATAAAATATAACGATTAAAAAGTGAAATCATTGAAAGTTTAAAAAATGTAAAGTTTATCACAATCGAATGGCAACTCAAAGTTTAACAATGAGGTTTCATCATTCGCTGTATCTTTATTAAAGTCAATCTTAATTGGCATTTGATCTCTTGTGGAAAATATAGGAAGAGTCGTTAGTTCTTGTGGTAAGACAATAGCAATTAGATCCTAGATGTTGATCTAAATATGGAATGCTCTTTTCTCGATCAACAACAGCAAATGTCGTTATCCGTCAAGTAGGACAACGAAATACGTGAGATACATAGAAGATTTTATTGTCATGATCTGTGCTTAAACATGGTTATGCATACATTTTAAATTAGCTAATAATATTAGAAAAGAATAAAATATCTCATATAGAATTATATTTTATAATTTATTAAGAATTTAAAAGTTAAAAAAAAATAAATTTTTTTTCGAAATTTTTCTGGTAGCATTTAAAATAATTACAATCATGAGACCTGATGATCTAGATTTTAAAATTCATAAATGAACATTTCGTTGAAGACAATGTAAGTACGAGAAAGTATATAAAAAGGATATTTTCACAGATTTTCTTTAAATTTTGATATCAAACAAAATCAAATTTTTGTGATTTTTTTTCTTGTATCAGTTCTAAAACTTCCTTCATAATATCTTTTGATGATGTTCAAAATTTTTTTTAAAAGATGAGTGATAATAATATGAATTTTACATCGCCGTTTTCTAAATGACTATCGTAACTTGTTATTGGAAATTCTTGGAATCAAGAATTATGTGCGAAAAAAATTTAAAAAAAGATTTAAATCATCCTTGCCAATTTAAACTAACCATAAAGTGGATGCCATGATATATTTATTGCTTGTATAAACAATCAAATAATAATTAATGTGCTTTACATGCTATATGAAATAATAAATTTATCTTTACTTAATGATTAATAGGTATTTATTTTTTAATAGCGGTATCAAGAGAGAAAAATCTCCAATAATATATAAAATAACCAATCCCACTAAGATATTGGCCAACATTTTCTTTCCAACTGCTCACTGAAGATTTAATTCCACTGACAAATTGACTTGTTTTTGATGGGTGGACAAAATTATATATTCAACATTATTGGTGAAAACGATTATTCTTTCACTCACAGACCAATTATAAGTAAAATAAAGTGACGTACACATGATCTCAAATGTAACGAAAGAAACAACAACTTTATGGTTAATAAAAACAAAATTTCATTTAAAATTAGATTAATGGAAGAGCAAATAGCTAGCTTACGGTTCAACAAACATTTCTTTTTTTCATTAAAGATAATTAGATTCAGGTTTATAACATAAACAGATTCCGAACCACTACAAAGTGGGATTCGAACTCATAAACTGTTGAACCGAAGATCAGAGGAAGAGCATTAAAAGTTTATATGGAGTGAGCACATAACTATCTGAATCACTGTAGCAATTAGTATAGAATTATGAAATAATTTCATTATAATAGAATTATAAATTTGTAAGTCGTTAGCAAACATTTAGCGACTAAACTTACTATATTATTAAATTTTACAAGCAAACAATTTAATTTTAATTGTTATTTGTATTCACTTTGAAATAAATAGCAATATATATTTAAAATAAACCAATGAAGAGCTATAAAGGAAATATATTCAGGAGAATTTTTTCGTTATTTTAACTATTTTATGAAAATTTTTCGTGGCACAAATAATTTTCTAGAATGTAAAAATGGGATATTAAAAAGTTTCAATTTGAATTTACAGTAAAAAATTTCATGTCAGTTTTATGTCAAAAAAGTTTATGTTTTTCAGTGTGGTAAAAAAACTTGCTCATTAAACAAAAATTTTGATCAATGAAAAATAGCTTTCATTCAATTTAAATAACTTTCTAGAACCATTTTTGCGACATTTTTCCAAACTTATAATTGCTTAGTTTGATTTGGAGGGGAATATCTTTAAAAATAATTATTTTACTTCAAATAGGAATACAGGAATATATTTATGTTATGTGAGAAATATGAAAAAAATAATAATAATTTTTTTTTTCTTTTGACCCAAAATAAGTCACCATTTTAAACATTTGAAAAATATTTCTTTGTACAGTACCATTTATCATATTGTGTAACTATATACATAAATATATTTTTCTTGTTATTTTATAAAGATTATTTTTCTATTGAAATTCATTTAAATTTTTTTCTTTATTTTTTGTAGCTTATAGTAACAACAAAATGAGTGAAAAGTTAAGTAATAGAATAAATTCTACAGAAATAAATGATTTTTTATTTCATTAAAGTCTAAGAATATTCTGAAAAATTCTTTACAACTGGGTTTCTCCAAAAATAGTATAACTTTAACTATCAACAATAAATTAAATTCATGAGTAAATTAATTAATATATTCAAGAAGAGTATAAGTCATTATTAAATTCCTACTGTTTATTATTAACTGTAATGTTGCAAATAAAAATTTAAAAAAATTGTATTTCATTAATATTCCACAAATAAATTTTTGATTGTAAAATTTTTAATAAAAAGAGAATTAATGGATTTTGATTGGTTAAAGAATTTGAAAGAATTATAAAATTTAATAAGAGATTATATACTTTTTCCGTAAAACTGCTTATATTTTTATAAAATATTTTATGATATCATTATTTTACTTTTTACTTTCCCTTTATCTTACAGGCTTTTATTATTTGTTTTTATTTTATAATATTTTCATTTATTATTATTATTTTTTTATACTATTACAAAATATCCTCTCATAACATCGTATTATTAAAATTTTAGTTATTTTTTTAAATACTTTTTATAAATGTAAAATATTCTTTGCATATTACTTGCATGCATAAAATGATTAATGTATTAAAATTAATGTATTTACTTGTATTAAATGCATGTTAGTTAAATTAGTTTGATTTGTATCATTAACTGCTGGCTTATATGATTTGTTCTCATAAGTAAATCTGGTTTTTCAGCAAAAACTTTACAGGAAAATGACAACACATGTTTATAATGACATCATTTATTATTTGTTTTAATGTTTTTTTTTCTCATAAAATTTGTTTAAAAGCAACAATCAACACGTTTATATGAGTAGAGTTACAACTGCTTGAAGCGATTAAATAAAGTTGATCAATATATGTTCTTATTTTAGTTCATTTTAAAATTTTAAAGTCAGTATAAAAGTGAAAACATTAGACGGAATTAAAGTGCGAATATGTGATTTGATTACAATTTTTTGTACCAATTTTTATTGGTTATTTTACAAATTTGGTTCAGAATAATGCCTTCTATCTTAAAAATGGCTGATGATACTTGTAAAATAATTTAAGAAATGTAACAATTTATAAGAAAATTTTATCATTTTCCTCAAATTGTTTAATAAATAGTTTTTAAAATCACATATCCACCGATCCGAGAGTGGCATATTCCTTTATTTTTTATCATAAGAAATATTTGCTTTTCAATAATTCTCATTTATTTTTAGCTTTTAATATGAATTTATAAATATCGATATTCCTGATACAAGCTTTATTTCATTATTTCCCAGTATTTCTCATTTAAACAAATTCTAATTATTAATATAAATTTATACTTTACAAATTTAAACTGAAAATCTCATTGTCAGAATTTATAAGATGCGGTAAAAAGTCTGAAAAATCTTCCCACTAAGAGCTAAGAAGTTTAATCTAAGATGGCTCTATTGAACCCGCTCAGGACAATGACCTTGTGAAGGACAAAGCGTGCCTGCCAGATTTTCCTCAACACTACTGAGGAGACGTTTTCGACTGCAGCGGAAAAGAGTAAATTTTGGTTCTTCAGATAAAACATTTTTTCATAAATGGAAACGCTCTTAGAATGTTATTTGGATCAACTATTTATATTCGTTTCAATGCGTAATTATATTTAATTCTATTATATAACCGTGTTTATATATTTTTTCTAATACTTAATTTTATATGAAAACTCAGTTTTAATTGAAGATACCAGACTTTACTACATTTTCATTTTATTATATAATTTATTTAACAATTTGATATTTTATTTTTAAATATAAAATTTAATATTCATTTCTAATTTGAAAATTAATGGTTTCTTTGAAAAATAAATATTTTACATAAACAGACATTTAATATCTACCTAAAATTCATACTATTTGATATTTATTTAAAAAAAATTAATAAATCGATATTTTGAGAAAAAATATTTTGATTAAAATATAAATAAATTATATGACGGTTTGCTGTCTAGTATCTTTAAAGAATAAAACCAATTTCTGAAACATAAGTATTTTACATTAAAAAATAAATATTAAATAATTATTTTCTATTTATGAGATACGAACAAATAAATAATTAGAATACTGGAAAAATTTAAATGGGTAGATTATTATAATAATTTATGGGAACAAATATTATTAAATCATTTAAATTTCTGGGAGAGTGTATGATGAGAATATTATTTATATAATTCAATAATTTATTTAATTAACTAAAGTTATAATGGCCGATATATATGTAGAAATTGCTTATATAAATAAAAAGCTGTTATAATAATAATTAAAAGGATTATAGGTGAAGAAAATGATTGAAAATCATTCCACTATTGGCAATTGTGGGTACAGTTTTTAACCGTTTTTTTATAATAATGTAATAATTATATTTAATAAATAAAAAACGATATACAAAATTAAGCCCATTACTCTCTGTTATAAATTAATATAATATTAAGAGTAATAATTGCATGCAGAATAAAAGTAGATATAACACATCATATGATATATATCATATGATGCGTTATATATATTAGGTTGGGGGAAAAGTAATCCATTATTTTTTCGGTAGACGTCTGTAGTGATCGATATCTCGTGAGGTATCTATCAAACATCTTCAGATTTATGCTCGTTGGAAAGGTGACATTTGACACTAAAATATCCTCTTGCGGTTTTTTGTTTGATTCATTCAGTTACGAGTACAAGGTTCTAAAAATGGAAGACAACAAACAGAAAATTCGATACATTTTCGTTTTTCTCTTGTAACGGCGAAAAAGATAACCGGGTGGCTAAAATGGTGAAAAGTGTTTATCGTCCTATATAAGACTGTAACAACCAGTTACGTACAATTTTTGTTTCGTCGATTCCGTTCGGGTTTTTTTGATGTTAAAGATGCACCTCGCATGGGGATACAGCATCTTCGAAAATGTCTGTAAAATATCAAAAATGATCGAAGTTAACCGCAGGTCAGCAGTCGTAACACGCAAGACCTAAAAATCTACATGAAAGTTGTTTTAAACCTTTTTACAAAGCGAATCTGAAAGAAGTTACAAAAAGTTCACGTAAAAATAATGGATTTCTTTTACCCCAACCTAATATATATGCTTATTTTTATATCATAAGAAAATCGATGTTTATGGTATTTAAATTTAATGACTTCATATTGACAAATATATATGGTATATGAAATAAGTAAAGCATGTTTGATATAAATTATATTGAGTATTTAAAAAAATTCCTGTTTTAATTTGTCGTAGAGTTATTTTAGTTGATGTTATTAGATAGTGGATAATACTTTTAAATATATATATTAAAAATTTTGCGTTGTAATATAGGGTACGTAGACATAGCAAACGAAAAACCTGAGAATTTCAAATAATTAGTACATTGATTAAAATTTGCATTTTTTGCTGATATTAAGAATTAAACATAATTAATAACGCAGATAAATAAATTAATATGTCATTTTACTGACAAATATAGAAATTAAGATCTTCAACAAGGTAACAAGGCATATATATACCATCGGTAAAATACTGAACTTTTAGGTATTTTTTTCTGAATATGGGTATTTCAAATCTTCATTTAACGAATTTGTATACATTTAATTCTTTTAATTAAAATGACCGTTGAAACTAAATTTAATGTTTTGTTTCATAGGACCTCACATAGATGTACAATCACAAAATACCGATTTCAACAAATTATTGAAATATCAATGTAAACTAATTTTCAGTAGAAATTTCTAAAGAATAGAATTCACTAATTTTGTTCACAGAATTGAAAGAATCAAAATTAAAAGATGCCACACCAAACTTCATAAAGATCTCTTCATAAATAACTGTTTGAAAACGAATATTTTGAACAATTATAATGCACTTAATGAGTGTTTGAAACATAATTCAATAATTTTGCGAATAACTTGATTGCCGTAAATGATAATTTAAAAGCCAAAAACTATAATTTCATAACTTATTAAGGATAAAATGATATTAAACAGAAGGGGAATAAAACTTTAAAGTCAATAATAAAAAATAGATATAAAAGATTAAAGTTTAAAATGAAAAATACATTCTTCACTAAACATTACTTTTCACTCAAAGATAAAAGAATTTTTCTGTGAATATTAAACGTAATGGCTAAAAACCCATTCTTATTCACCATTCTAGAAATAACATTGAAGAAATAACGAGAAATGATGTAGAAATAACATTCAAAGAACCGCCACATCTGGGATTGTAAATCACGTGACAAGTAATTATGTTTCCTCCCTCCTCAACCTATACAATACCCCCTTATCCTTTTATAGGTAACCTGTCTCTTATACAAGCTGAAAACAGTCGCCAAACCCCTACAAGTCCAGTGGAGTTATAAGAAATTTGACCTTTCTATGACCTTACACCAGGATTCCCCTGTCCTTGTGAGATCCGCTGCCCAGATATTTTTATCTATAGTACTGTGTCTAATCAATTAAGATTAATTTTGATCTGTATTTATTTTACTTGAGTATTACAAAAATTTAATTAAATTATACTTCTTAAATAAAAATAATTTCAACATAATCTTGTTGCATTCAATTTTTATTATTAAAATTAAATATTGTTAAATATTTTTAAAAACCGAATAGTTCCTTCATGAAAGATAAATCTGCGTTATTTGAACATTGAAAGTACTTCTTATTTTAAATTTTACAGGATTTTAGCTAAAAATATCACTTTATTATGAATTGGTGACTATACTTTTAAGAAAATTCAAAGTTGAAAAACTTGTTTTTATATACATTGTTATTATACAAGTTTTTCAACTTTAAAATTGAAAAACTTGTTTTTATATATAGTTGCGGTTAAGAAAGAGATGCATTTTGTGATTATTAAAAAAATTTATTCTCATTAAAATCATATAATTGAAAATATATCATTGGTATTTTTAAAAATCTTTTTGAGTGTCATATAAAGACATATCAATTTCAAACTGAACACTTATATGCGATCGTTTATAACAATATGACAAACAACAATATACATTAAAATAAATACAGTATTGTTTTAAAGTAATATATATATATATATATACAGGAATTATTATAATAGAACTAATTCCATAGCAGCAACTGCAAATTTGATGGAAATACATCATTAAACACAAATATCTCCTTAAAAACCCACTAAAACATCTAATTAAGTGTAAAATATTCTCGAAATCATTTACTATATACTCATTTATTTCAGCAAAGACTTATACAGGATATACAATTTTTTTTTTTTTTTTTTTTTTTTTTTTTGTTAAATTTTTTGTGGGTTTTTATTGCTAATTTTACTGTACGTTTTTCTTTGTTAGAAAGAATACATTATGCTACTTTGACTGTTATCCATAAATGTGATTGATAAAATTAAAAGCATCTTTTTTAGAATTCCTGATAAATGCAATGACTTAGATTACATTTATTTGACAATGGAAATAATTGCTGATTTCTATGTCGCTTAAAGTTTATCGCGTAAATTCTCACTATTGCTATAGTTTTAGGATGGAAAGAAAAAAATAAATTTAATTGTTACTAATATTTCTTTTACTATTACATTCTGATATTAATTGGGGGAAAAAAAAAACACCCCTAAAAGAATCTTTTAACTGTTTTCACAGTTGCAATTTATAAAATATAAATTATTCGTAAAGTATTGTATTAAAAATTGTGTATTATATGTGAAGTGTATCTTGGCCAACCAATCTTCTCAAAAAAATGTCAAAGGTTATTGTTAAACAAAATGGCATGCTTTTTTTCTTAGTACTAACGCTTTTCTTTCAGTAATTGTTTTAGAGTTTTCTCGACTTCTTTCCTCTCGAAATACCAGAAATGATAAATTGCCTTTAAGCAAATTATTGTCACAAAACTCATTTACTAAGTTAAAATTACCATCAGTTTAAATTATCAACTTAAGCGTAATTACTCACAAAAAATTGACAGTAAAACTAATAAAAAGACTAGAGTTTTCAATCTATCTGCATATCGAAAACTAACTATTAGATATTTGGCGTGACTCTCCTGGACAGAAACATGCAAAAAGCATGATTTTCAACTCATCTGAGAAAATTGCATCTGAAATTCTTAGACTCCCAAGATTGAAGATTCAAGCAATTGTAGGCTTCATTACTGGGCACTATCATTTCAGGAAACACCTTCATACAATGGGGCTTTTTAAACAAGAACCAATTTGTAGGAAATGCCACGCAGGGGTAGAATCAGCTCATCATATCCTATATGAGGGTGATGCTCTTGCCCTTACAAGATTCACTACTCTAGGTAATCCATATCCTAAAGTGTTACACCTAAACTCCATTGAGGGCCTATCAGACTTTATAAACAAAGTAGGTGACCCAAGACAATGGAACTAGGAAAAAATTGGGCTTGGAGCATGGTACAAAATGCAACAATGCAGAGGTGCCACACATCTGACAAGCTCAAGAGGAGAAGAAGAAGAAGAAGAGGAACTATTAGATAGCTGCATTATGTAAGCAATTTAGAAGATAATAATTGTTTTTTCCGCCTTGTGTTTTATGGACACTTTAAACTGAAGCATACCTTTTAATTCGGCCACAGCGGTTGAATTAAGAAAATTATCCATGAAATCAGACTCAAAATAGATATTTAACTTAATTTACAAGTGAAATAAATATAGAAAAGCGGTTTAAAACATTTTTTTTCACTTGATTAATACAAATTATTCACGAAGAACTGACTTTAAAAATTATAATAGAAATTGGTATTCACAAATTAATTAAAAACCAAATATTAAATTATTAGGTAGTATTAGTGAAGGAACTTGGTAGATAATAAATTAAAGTTTTTTTTTATTAAGTCATGTATTTTATTTGAAGTATATTTTTTATTTTACCTGCAGATGAATTAGATCAATAGAAAAAATCTTCATGGAAGGAAAATAGGTAACAGTAGAAAAAAATTTGAAGCCAAATTCCAAACAAATATTGAATACTATCTATTAGACATGAAAATATAGGAAAAACAGTTAAAGATATTATTTTGCTTGGTAAATACAATTCGCAAAGAGTTAATAAACAAGGAAAAAAAAAAAAAAAACTAGAACTCAATAACTAATTGAGAAATTTCATGAAAAGCATTTAGATGATAAACAGGTCTTTTTTTTTCTACTTTACAAATATAAATAGAATTTTTTTTTTATCTCAGTCAAATTGAATCAGAATTTTTGTCAATGGAATAAAATTGAAAATTAATCCTAAACACAATCTGCACAAAAAAGCAGAAAAGAATCTTTTTACTCGATCAACATTACTTAGAAGAACTAGAAGAAAAGAATTGTAAAATGGACAAGTGTTCACCAATTAAATGAATTTTATAAAGTGAGTTATATACATAAGAAAAGCAAATATGCTTTAAAGAAAATAAGAAAAGCAATAAAAAAATAATACATACTAAGGCTAACGTTTTCTTTTTCATCGTTATATACGGTCATGTTTAAAAGAATCATATTCTTCCTCCAAATGAAGAAAGTAAATTTTCTATGATCATTTTAGCAAAAACATATCATAAAACAATTTATTAACTATTATAAAAAGTAGACAAATGGGGTTTTAACAGACAGAAGACGGTTGGATGATTTCTCATTAAAGGATCACTTGTTTATTAAAAGTATTTTAAAATGAAACACTGATGAGAAAGAACTCATGCATATCTTATTGTAAAATAAAAATAACCCTTAGTGAGGCAAATCAATAAAACATATTGTTAATTTACTAATAGAATAATCGTACAATATGTATTTATGATAAAATAAAATGAAAATCTGAACAATATATCAGAAAAATGATCTCTCTCTCT